>VZRO01002119.1:2172668-2198397 GCA_013397915.1 Daphoenositta chrysoptera | reverse complement strand
CGGGGAGGCCGCGGCCTGGGCGCGGGGCAGGGGCGGCTCCTGCGCGGGGCTGCGCCGTGCGAGGCCGCCCCGGGGCAGCTCCGAGCCCCGCGCTGTGGTACCCGGCGGGCCGGTTCCCGCGGCGTGCTCTGCCCGGAGTGCTCCGCATCCTTTCTGGGGCCGTTGGCGTTTCCGCTTGTGGCCGAAGCGATGTTAGTTGTAAAGCCGTGGAACTAGTCTTTGTTTGCGTGGGAATGGGAAGACAGCCCTATAGTAATTTACTTTCTAAAAACAAATCCTCCAGATGCATGCACGAAGTTTTCTTGGAAACTGTAACATTTTCATACTCGGAGTATGTAAAATTGTGCCTTGTAGAGTAGGTCTAAAAGGAACTTAGTATAAGGGAGCTGGAACTACCAGCTCTCTGGAGCAATACCATGAATAATTTTTTGTGCGTGGTTGTTCTTGATGTCAGGCTTTGAGGGTTGTCACTCTTTACATGAGCTAGGTTTTGGCTTCAGATCGTTGGAATTTCAATATCTCTTCCAATCTCATTCAGATCTTGGAGGGAAAATACAGTAGACTTACTGTTGCAGTACATCAAAGCTGTTGATGTCTGTGAAGTTTTGACATGTTTTAAGCAGCCCTGCTCTGATACTGTTATGTTTAAAAAAATGCATGTGGGATCAACTTCAATATAAAGCTGGAGAGATAAAGATGTACTTCATGCCTTTACTTGATTCCCTGTGAAATTTAAATTTCACTTAAATAAATTAAATTAAATTAATTTCACTTTACTGTAGAATAGAAGTTGGGGATTTGGGGTTTTTTTCCCTAGTCCAGCCCTCAGCTTCCAAACTTCACAGATTAGAACTGAATTTTCACAGGAATGTTGTCACCCTTTTGCCCCGTCTAGGTGTATAAATTTTATTGTCTTTTGAGGTTGCTGCTGTTTAAATGAGATAATCTTTCTGTATCACTCTTGTCAACAATGTCTTCTTTTTCCTCCAAAACCTCACAAGCAAATGAAAAATCCCAGTTATTCTGCATGCTAGAAGTCACAGCTTGAAGTTTGGAAGTAACAGGGAGTTCTTGGTAACAGATACAAGTCTTATTCTTTCACATACAGATTCTAGTCTTCCCCCAAACAGGTGTACAAAGGATTAAGCTGTCAGTGTGTAGGTGAAATGTACTACTTTTAAAAAAAGTATTTCATTACCCTGCTTTGCTCAGCATTGGTTAAGCTGCAGAGGAATCCCAGCTCAGTTTGCACACTTCCTTTAGTTTACTGTGTTGGGCAGTGCAACTGTTCAGCACAACAGAGCTAAACTGATCTGTGTTCTTTGGAATCACATTCTGTGAACTACTTCCATTTCTGTCTGCTGATCTTATTATGGACACTTGTGAGGAGAGGAGTAGAAGTTTGTTTAAAATTCAAGTTGTAGGGCTTTCATGTTGATGTATATTGTGCTTATTATTTTTAGGCTTCTAGTTTTGCTTTTGGAAAGCTTGTATTTTGTCTCCAAAACTTTATGGAAAGTTCAAAAGCTTTTTTTTTTTTCCCCAAAGGTATAATTGGCCTTTCAAATCAATGAGCATATGCACTTTTTAAAAAAGAATTAATTGTGGATGTCTTTTTTCCAATCCTAAGAATTGTGATTTCACAGGCAAATATTAATTTAATCTGTGAAATGTGTAGGTCATACAGAAGGTAAAGACTAGAAATTACTATTGTTTTTCCCCCATGAAAATGTCAGTTCATAATTTCTGAGTCTGTCTTTTCTGTGGTCTGTAGGTGACTAATGTGGCATTGCTTTTAATGTATAATTTGATTGAAATTATTTTTAATATTCAAGGAGGAGGGTAAGAATTGTAAAAGGATCTGTGCCTCCAGCTTGTTCACGGGCCTGTGTTGGCTTTGGCAGATGAGTTTTGCAAGAAGGATTGTTTCTTTAATTAATCCTCTATTTTCAGCAGACTGCTAAGTGAAGTGTCGCTTTGTTTCCCAAATTCAGGAGTTTATGCCAGGCTCCTATCTTCTGGGCTCTCTCCTGAATTGTACAGCCAGGTCTTGCAGAGCCTGTGGATTCCATATTTGAGACCTGTCTCGTCCTGTGCACTACATGGAGCACCAAGGGGCTGTTTCATAATCCTTTAAGCAGGAAAGAGCTTAAATGGCTGAAGAGAATCCATTGCTCTAATCCTAAAACTTAAGGAAGAACTCAGATTTTTACTAGGAGTCTCGATGGGCAGTTTTGCATTTGTAAATGGGATGGGATTGGAAGGAACTGATCTGATCTTTGCCTCTTCTCTCTGGCTCCCTCCAGTTCCTGCATTGTTCCCTCCATTTCACTTCATTACACAGCCACACAAGAATTATGTTGTCAAACAGACAGGATGGTGTGGAGGAGGGATGATGCAGAGGGAAGTTGGAGGATTCTCGAACCAGATAACATGTTGTTGATTTGAAATGTTTTAAATTTTACAAATACTTGCCCTGGAGGAGTATCCATGCATTTCCCACTTGCTAATCCTCTCTTAATCCACTTGTAAACACAAGGACTGTGAAGTTAATACCATATGAGTATTTCAAAATTGGGGGAAAAGTCATGGGAGAAATATGGATATATTTGAATCTGCTCCTCCCTGAAAAGTGCCCGAAGCTGAGTAGATAATACAATTAGCTTCATGAAGAACTCCTTGCATGTGATTTTAAGTGCAGAACTGCCACTTACTCACTGTTTCATTAACTGTGCAGAGAGCTGAAAATTTGTCAGTTAATCAAAATCACTGGTTTTGCCATATGTTGTGGTTGTAAAACTGAAATGCCTGTTTTGGGTAATTTTTCACCAGAAACCTTCCAAAGTGTCTAAATGAGATAAAAACTAAGCCTTCTGAAATGTGGGAAATATAGTAAAGATAGCAGTGTAATTTAAGACGGAGGCTTCACAATCATTCACTTCTGTCAGTCCTGTAGGACATTGCCTTCTAATTGTTCTAACTCAAGATGCTAATGCTGGCTTTTTAAAATATATGTTTGTGTAAAAGTACTTTTTAAGTTTCTCCTTAGGTAGACAGCCATATGTACTTAAAGTTGCTAAGTAGCATCTGTTTAGTGGGTCACATTTGTGTGGCTTTATTCAGTGGATTCTTCCAGTTCAGCAGTTCTCATTTTTAAAAGTAACAATTCAGGCACCTTGAGCCTCTGTTAGCATGCTAAATGACCTTGTGATAGTAACAATATCAGGACTGCTGAAGAGTTATGGGTATTTCTTCTAATTCTGTTAAAACTGTATAGTCTTACTGAAGTTGAGATTTGGGCTGCCTTAAAAGAGAAGCAGGAAATTTTCTTGGATTTTCATCTAGAAAATAAAAAGATTTTAAAAGGAGAATTTTGGTGCTATTGGTGAATTTTTTGAAAGACTGAGGACCAGGCATCTATTTCATTGTTTTTGGTGGATAATACCTGGTTACTTAATTAGTCTTAGATTCATAGCATGGCTTGATAAGCTGTTTCCTATGCATTTAGCAAGTTTTCAAATTCTAGTAGTGTTAAGCAGAGAAACTGAAAAAGTATTAGTTCTTCCTTGAATTTTAATTTCTGTCTAAAAGCAGTCTGGCACAAGTGGTGAATAAAAGTTATTTATGGGATAGATAAAACATAATTTGATATAAAACCTATTGGAGTTGATTTTGATATATTATTATTTTAGTGAATGAAGCATTCCGAGCTGTTTCAGCTCTCAGGCTTAGACTGTTTCTACTCTCACTTCTGTGCTGAATATCTTGTGACTTGGCCAAGTGTGGTGTGAAAATTACCAAAGCACCGAGGCACAGGTGCTATAGCTGATTTTTCCCTCATTCTGTTTTGGTATTTGCAGTAGTTTCATAGTACCTTCTTTCTGAGTCTTGACAGACAGGATGTGCTGGCACAGGTTGCCCAGAGTTGTGGATGCCCCATCCCTGGAAGTGTTAAAGGTTGGATGGAACCCCGAGTAAGCTGATATAGTGAAAGGTGTCCTGCCCATGGTAGGGGGCTTGGAATTAGGTGATCTTTAAGGTCCCTTCTGACCCAAACCATTCTAGGATTCTGTGATTCTGAGAAATTAAATGTGGATTAGTAAGATGTACTTTCTTGACTTAATACTGTAACATTATTTTGTTCTCGAAAAAACAGTGTATTTTGGAATTACACTGGTAGCATGAATTTATTTTTCCTAATTTGAAAAGCAGCATTTGACATCCTGTGAGTTCCAATAGCATAGGAGACAGTCAGTTATATAGGTAGGAAGTATGATAGTCTAATGATCCAACACAAGACTAATAGTGCTTTTGTTTGGATTTTTATTTTTTAATGTAGGGATAATGATGAGACAGCAAAAGAAGGGAAGGCACCTGTGAAAGAGAAGTTCGTTGCAAAACCGAAGGCAATCCCTTCTCTTGGAAACAAGAATAGATTCCACCCCTATGCAAAGGAGAAGAATGCAGGCTCTGGAGACAAGAAGGCTGTTAATCGCAATAGAGTTTTTATTAGCAACATCCCCTATGACATGAAATGGCAAGCTATTAAAGACCTGATGAGAGAGAAAGGTAACTCACTCCTTATAATACACTTCATACAGAAACAGATAGGGCTTAAGTGCAACGGATGTGTCCTTTGAGCCACACAGATTTGATTTGACTTTTTTTGTTTTGGCCTTTACTTGGTACATCTATCTCCCTTCCCCCTCTTTCATCTGAGACAATTGCATTGCAGGGTAGGCTGGGTAAATGAAGTGCTCACAATCTTCTGCCATTCTGGTGTGACAGTAGAGAGTATATGCATGACCTCATGAGTTCTTAAAGAGATTGTGTTTTGTCTAGTTGTAGTTCTTGTAGATTTTTTTTTTCTCTAAGGGCTATTGTATTTAAGCAACACATTAAGTGTGTTAACCTGAATAATAAGGGATGTCTTTCAAAAGTTGTTTTGTATTTCTTTGGTGGAATCTGGCTGTGGCATTAACTTGGTCTGCATTGTCACTACTGCCATGACTGTTTGTCTGGAGCTTTGTATTAAAAGCTTGTTACTATTGTTGCAGTTCTGATAGAGAAATCTGACTACCCCAAAAATTTTATTTTAAATTTGGGGTAAAATAATGATAATATATGGATTTTGTAAAAAGTTAGTTCTGTGTTTTCCTTGACAAATTGATTCTTCAAAAGTAATGCAAAGCACACTTGGCTTTTAGGCTGTGAAAAATGCCAGACCCCCCTTCTGTAACTGCTGGTTTATCTGTTGTAAGGTGACGTGACTATTTGATTGGTTTATTTACTGAAACTTCTACTTTAGAAAGTGAGTCGCTTGCTGTGAAATATTTGATGTGTAAATTTGGTTATTATTGAAGGCAAACTTTTGATTGAAGATATTCAGGTAGAAAGTCACCTTAAAACAGGTGTTGTGAGTAGGATGATAAATGTAACACTTTTCAGTGAACGTTGACGTTTCATTTGTCAGGTTAAGGGACTGTGTATATCTGAATTTGTTCACCAACTATATCATACTGGCCAAAATATGATCTGTAGTATGAATTAGGTTAAATATAGTTGTTTGTTTTTAGCTTTTGAGAATGTGGCTGCTGCATATTTCTGAAAACTAGCTAAATTATATAGCCATTGACAGGAGGTATGTTGGTCTGGTTTTGATTGTTGGTGAATAATAGGTGATTCTCTGTAGACTTGTGCACAGGGGCACAGTAAAGAAAGATACTGGTGTTTAAATGCATTGTCTCTTGGTATTTTCCCTTTGTATGTCTTATGTAGTTGGTGAGGTTACATACGTGGAGCTGTTTAAGGATGCTGAAGGAAAATCAAGGGTAAGTGCCGTGGGCAACAATCTGCTAGAGGTTTAAAAGTTCCTCAGCAGTTTTATTTTTGTATAATACCTGTACCAGTTATTGGAAAGTAAGTTTCATTTTTACACTGATTTTCATTAAGGTAGCCTTGAGGATTCTGTAACAGAAGTAGTCTGACACCTTCATGCAACGCACACCAAATGGTTCTAAGGGACAAAGTACTTCTGTAAATGTTAACAAATGACATTTACTTAATTCTTCTTTTTAGCCAACACCTTTGTCTTGGTACAAATCTGTTTCATATAAAGGATGTTCAATAAACCAATCATTTTATTTAAATTTTGTTAGTGTAGTATTCTCTTCTTGGGGCCAACAAGTATAAAATGTTCACTAAGAGTATACTGGGTGAAGTGCCTGATTTCACAGCTTTGCAGGGTTGGTACTTTTAAACACTGGGTTAATGTACTTACTTTCTTAAAACTAAATGGATGGAGATGGTTGGTAGCCAACAGAGTGCCTGCAATGAGGCACTAATAGTGAAGATTGTTAAAGCTCTTCTGTCTTCTTAATAATAGTCAAAAGTTTGGCCAATAGCAGCTCCAAACCTGCAGTGAGAACGTGAGAAATGCAGGTTTGAGTCTTAACTGAGGTTGTATCAATTGTTGTAAATTACTTTCTTTAATACTTGTTAAAACTAAAACTTGTTAAAACATGCTGTCAGCTTTGCTATACTTAAAGAAATCCTCCACTCTTTGCTTTATTAGAAGGATTCTGGTGCAGTCAATAAGGTTATTTTCTTAAAAGGTAATTTCGCAATTATGCTGTAGTACTGAAGAGGTATGCAGACTGCTTGTCATTGTACTGGTGTACTTGATGTTGGTAGATTTGAATTTTGTAGTTAGTGGACAGCTTGTAATGACATGATGAGTGTCTTGATTGGTTTTTGGTTATGTTTTGGGGTTATTTTCTTTCCACACTTTCCCTCCCACCTCCTCTTCCCAATTGTCCTTACATGGATCTGTGTGGCATTTTTCCAGTTCTGGTTTGACTCAAAGAATGTAAGAGAGAGTGTATTCTCTTGCATTTGGAAGGTATGTATGTTGAGAAAGTAGGAGAAATTCAGATTGGCTACCACTAAAGAGCATGCATTATGGATTTTGAAGCTGAAAATAACTTGTATAGTTACTTAACAGTGAGCTGGGATCTTTAACTGGAATCTTCATTGCTCTGTTATATGTGCTGACTGACTTCTTGTTTTTTTGCTTGTTTTCTCTTTACATATGATGACAAATCTCGTGGATATAGGGTTGTGGGTAAGTTTCTTTTTTTATGTGTGTGGAAGCACACTGCTATCCAATAATTCTATTACTTTTGGCATTTTAAACTTTATTTTAATACTCTAAATGTTTTGATCTCTTTCTAAGTGTGGTTGAATTCAAAGATGAAGAATTTGTTAAGAAGGCATTAGACACTATGAACAAATATGATCTTAGTGGAAGACCCCTGAATATTAAAGAGGTATGTTTATTGCTTATGTTTTGAATTTGAAATAGTGAAGATACTAAAGCTACTGAGATGACCATGCAATGTTCTGAGAATCTTAGATATGTAATTTCCAGTTTCATTTTTTGTGAAATTTTCTTAATGGACTGAACTGCCCGTTGGCTTGCAGAAGGTTGGATATTATGCTAAGTGAACTGACAAAAAGCATGGCCTAAAGTCAAAATAATCAAATGCTGTTTTTTCTTACAACAACTTTATTTCATATTCTTACCCTAGTGTCATCAGGTCTTTTCCAAACGAAATAATTCTATGTTTGCATTGCTTACCTGCTTCAAAATATGACACAGAATGAGCTAATTATTAGACCACTACATAAGTGTAAAAATGGGGCTGGAAATAGAGAAGCTGTGCTGTCTGGAAAGTGAAATGCCAGCATTTCTATTGTAGTGCTGTAGTATATGATGGTGTCCGATGCAGTTCTTAATAATGGTATTAATAAGTAATACAAAACCAGCACCTTATTAAATTAATTCAGTTCTTGGAAGAAAGTGCTAGACTGACAGTCCTTTAGCTTGTAATCTTTTCTACTTGTCCATAGGCTGGGTACAGCCTGTGAAGTGGCAGTGCACGCTTCCTCAGCAAGTGCTCTGCCAGTATGCCTCAACCCTCATCTGAAAGGACCCACCTCTAGAGCTGAGGGAATTAGGTCTCCATGCTAATCCAGTTCTTGGTCCCTCTGACATGGACAGGCATATTTATTAGTTGATCATTTTGATGGGTTTACTCAGAATTTCAAATAGTACCATTTTGTTTGTTGCCAGTCCTGTTGTTGATTGGTAAGTGGCTTTTTTTGTGCCCGTGTTTCAGGATCCTGAAGGGGAGCATGCTCGGAGGGCATTACAGCGGGGCGGAGGGCAGTTCCCGGGAGGACACGGACCTGATGCAGCACCTGGAATGATGAATTTACCACCTTCTATTCTCAATAATCCAAACATTCCTCCTGAGGTTATCAGTAATTTGCAAGCAGGCAGGCTTGGGTCCACGATTTTTGTTGCCAATGTAAGATTAAAACTGTATTTTATAACTTTAATGTTTGATCTTTATAAGACATCTTATACCTGTGTAGTTCAGTCTTAATATAAAAAGGAGGCTGGAAATTAGTTCACAATCAGTATATCCAATTGAAAATGTTGGACATGTGTTCAGATTTTGGACATGGAAAGATACATTAAACTCTTGAGACTGACATGCACTTTTAATGATTGCACAGTAATCTGTTGGTTCAAAAATATTTTCTACACCTTTTCACTATCTATTTACAATTGCATTTCTTTTTTATTAAATATATACTTCAGTTTATCTTGCTGGTTACTTTAGGCTAACATAATAAAGTTCCAACAAATATAGTGGTTGAAGTTCTTTACTAGCACAAAAGACTACTGTATTTATATGAGGTCTTGTGGAAGTACAGCTGCTCTTCTCAAGAACCAACCGAATTTTAGTGTGTTAATTAAAGTAAAATACATGTGCATAGAATAAATTATTGACTTTTTGGACTTTGATGCAATGTGTGTATATTACAAGATCTCAACTATTTACAATTATCAAGCATTTTGTCAATGAGAAGTTAACAGCAATGCGGAAAATCTCTTCCAAATGTAGTGGCAGAACAGAGATGTGCACTGAAATCTCTGATGTATTTCCGTGTTTAAGCTTGACTTCAAAGTTGGCTGGAAGAAACTGAAGGAGGTGTTCAGCATTGCTGGGACTGTGAAGCGTGCAGACATCAAAGAAGATAAAGATGGCAAGAGTCGAGGAATGGGAACAGTTACCTTTGAACAAGCAATTGAAGCTGTTCAAGCTATATGTATCCTTGGTTTTGAAAAATAATTGATCAAATATTGATTAGTCTGTAATGATTCTGACAGTGTAGTTTTGCAAATGGTGCTTATTTACCTTGTAGCTACCATATAGGGACTAAAGTGTAATACTGTGTAGATTACAGTTGTAATGACTGAATTTACTACTAAATTCTAAAAGTTCCTGACGGTGTTGAACAAAATTAAATTATCTGTGAGTGTGACAATTGTGAAACTAACTTTAATGTACCTAACAGCTTGTATTGCATCTTCTGGCCCTTGAACTGGGTTTCTAAAGATAACGTAGGGAAAGATAAGACTCACAGGAATTGTACAGAAATAAGTTATTAGATTGACTCTTCATAGGTGGTTAAATTGAGTTCTTAAGATTCCTTGACTTGCATTTCTTCAGCTATGTTCAATGGACAATTCCTTTTTGATAGACCCATGCATGTAAAAATGGTAAATTGCTTTCATTTCTTTCTAATTTATATGTCTCTGCCAAAACATTGGAAGGATCATAGCATAACATCCTTGTTTTTTATCAGGATGACAAATCAGTTCCTCATGAAGACTTTCGTGTTGTGGACAGCAAAAGCTCACAATTACCTCGTGAGTGCACACTCTTATTTTCTACTCTTCGCACTTAATATATGGTGATCCATGTTTTGGCACAGTTTAGAAGTACTTTTGCTTACTGTGGTCTGTGTGATACAGAGGAAGGTCTCCCTTCTGATCATACTTTTTTGCTTCTGAGGTGGACTTGGTGGCATTGGTATGGGACTTGGACCAGGTGGGCAGCCCATCAGTGCAACACAGCTGAGCATGGGTGGTGGAATGGGGAGCATGGGTCCAGGAGGTAAATCCATGTTCTTCATTTTTAAGTTTTACAGAGCTATAAGTTTAAAATTGTCATTTCTGTTTTTGGAAGAATGACAGACTTTTGACAAAGCAAGCATTGTGTAGTGTGCTTTTGAGATTTTAATTATGTCTGAATTTTCAAAAATCCATTAGGATGTACTAAGTGTTGTTTGTCTTTTTGGTTTAAAGGTATGGGAATAGACGGCCCAGGATTTGGTGGAATGAGTAGAATGGGAGGCGGTACGTGCAATGAAGTTTTTTGTATTAAATATTTCTTTAATACTGTATAGAAAACGCTTTTCTTTATTCTACAGGACTTCCTGGATTTCGTGGAATGGAAGGAATGCCCAACATGGGAGGATTTGGAGTCAACCGAATGGGAGGTAGTTGAACACCGTTCCTGTACACTTACTAGTTTGCTAATGTTTGTTTATTAAAAGCTCTCCATTTAGGGCTGGGTAATATACATGAGTTCAAAGGAACTAGTTGCACGAGTGGAGGCCTAGGAACTGGCAGGAGAGTTGAGTGTGTAATAGGTGCCTCTGACTTGTGCATTAGACTCACTTCTATTTAAACAAGCAGCTGTGAAACAAGTGTTGTAGGAGCATCAACTTAGATGTAAATAACAGAATGTTCCTGGTTTTTTGCTTTGTTGTCTACAGAAATGTTCCGTGGTGGAATGGGAGCAAACATGGAAAGAGAATTTGGTCGTGGCGACATAGCATTGAACCGTGGTTTTGGAGAGTCTTTTGGAAGGATGGGTATGGTAACTGTTAAATTTTCTGTGACATAGTATTGGATGAGTTTTGCTAGAAGAAGAGGAGACCTGGTTTCATCTGGTCATCTTCTTCTGTCCCCTCTCCCCCAGTCACTACTGTAAGGATGTAATCTGAGTGTTCATTACAGGCACCACTTAAGACAGAGGTTCAGGTGTGGAGGTTTTTTTACCTCTGTAAAACATAAATGGAGTAACTATTTGAGGAAGGCATTCACCTTCATACTGTTTAATTTGTGGGGTATTAAGTCTTTGGGGTGTTGAAGTATATGCTTCTTATAATCCTGAACAAGCTGTCCATGTACAGCCTTTGTAACTTCTGTGAGCCTGTTTTGCAGATGCACGGTGTAATACTGTTTTTACTGCAAATCAGGTAGCATTGGACAGGACTGGTGAATTTTGGTGCCCTCAGTCTTCATCCTGCCTTCTGAGCTCATAGAGCTCAGAGTGGTATTTGTTTTATTATTTTGGTATTTGGTATTATTAAATAATTTGGTATTATTAAATTTTGGTATTTATTATTTTGTTCATAGGTGTTGTCTTGTTGACAGTGGGGTGCGCTCGAATGAGTTCCTCTTCTGTCTTCAGAGGTGTGAAAGTGCTCAGCAGTAGAGCCTTCTTGCCCCTTGTTACTGTGCTGTTACCTGGATGAATCAGAATCATTTAGGTTGGAAAAGATCTCCAAGTCCAACCTTTAACCAGGTCACCAAGAGGCACATGTACATGTCTTTGAAATCCCTTCAGGGATGGTGACTCCACCACTTCATTGGTCAGCCTGTTCGTATGATTGACAACTCTTTCTGTGAAGCAATTTTTCCTAATATCCAATCTAAACCTTCCTGGTTTAACTTGAGGCCATTTCTTCTTGTTCTATTGCTTGTTACTTGGTAGAAGAGACTGACCCCCAACGTCTCTGCAGCCTCCTTTCAGGTAGTTAGGGAGAGCAGAAAGGTGTCCTCCCTGAGTCTCCTTTTCTCCAGGCTGAACACCCCAGCTCCCTCAGCCCTTCCTCACAAGGCTTGTGCTCCAGAGCCTTGATCAGCTTTGTTGCCCTTTTCTGGACACACTCCAGCACCTCAGTGTCTTTCTTGTAAGGGGCCCAAAACTGAAGACAAAATGCATTATAGGAAGTGACTTTTCTTCATCCTCCCTGTTTCTTGTACTTTGCCCTTAATTCACCTCCTTGAAGAGAAGAACTGCTAAGAACATAAGGTTCATCTGGTCTAAAAATGGATTTTTTTTTTTTTTTAATTTTACTAGTTGAGGCAAGTCATAGCAAAGGGTAACTGTTGCGTGCTTCTCTTCAATACTGATAATTGTGTAGAAATGGTAAGAACGTAGTACGCTTGTCCTTTGAGCTAGTCTTAATGCCTTGGAACAAATGTCTTAGAAATCAAGTGTATGCTTTCACTCTGGCTACTTGCATAAACATCTGTTTCCTGAGTGAAAATGCAAGGCCACTTCAGTGATAAATGTTTCTGCAAGCAGTAGGCTTCTGAGTCTTCGGGTTACACGTTGGTTTTGAAGTGTGAGAACATGACCATTGTGAGAAACTGTTGTGGGTGTCTTTCATTCAACAGATCCAGCAAGCTTCAATTTGCAATCTGTCAGTGATCTTACCATTTGAATAGTGTCCTGAGAACCAAGCTCAGAGATTCCCAGCTTAACATTAAATAATGGAAGGAAATTGTAGGGACTTTTAATAGGTACTGTGTTTGATCAGGGAAGGCCCTAATGTATTCCTGTTAAAATATTTAGGTTAAAGGTACCTTATAAAGAAATACTGTGAAGGCATTTGGTTTTAGTAGCCTTGAAATCAAGGAAGGTGTCTTTGATTGGGCTATAGTATCAGAGTGAAATTGAGGATGTTTGATTTGCAGCAGAATTGTTGACTTTTTATACTATGAAGTTCATATAAGACAAAGCCTTGAGTTTTGAGGTTGTTCTTCCCGATGTGGGAAATGGCTCATTTAGTTTTACCATGTTTGTGCTGCTGGCAGACTGTCAAAAGGGAGAAAAGCTAGAAAGAAATCAGACTAGCTTAAATCCCGTAGTAGAAAAGGAGGAACTAATTTTACTTACTAGATGTTCCTATTCAGTTTGTATAATAAAGGCACACGTTAAAGTGCCCTATAGAAAAATATTTCCAGGTTATGTTGAGATCAGTGCACTTCATTAGCTTGTGCTTTGTTTTTTTCACTAACTGGTGGTTTCAGTGTATGTCACTTCATTATTTTTCTCTGTTTAGGTGGTGCAATGATTGGTGTTTTTGCAGGAGGAATGGGAGCACCTAGCATGGGCCCAGTAAGATCTGGAATGAGTAGGTTAACTTGTTTCACTAGAACATAAATGCGTAGGCAATGTAACAATACGGTGTACACCTGCTTGTATCAGAGGAACTTGTTGTAGTGTAGTGTCTTGCTGTTGACGGAAGTAGAACTCTGTTGCATGTGACAAGTCTAACAGTTTTCAAAGCTTTTTTGTTGAGGTAAAATTCAGAGGAAAACTCGCTAATACAGTCTTTCCCTTAATCTTAGATTTGGAATGGTTTCAACTTCTAGTTTGGAGGGAGAAGTGATTAAAGTAAACTTGTGTTTCAGAAAAAAGACAGGCAGAGATATTTGAGTAAACTTCATTAAGCTGAATCTCAGTAATGTGTCATCATTGAAATAAAAATCAGCCTTGAATTTCAGATTATCACCCAGTTTAATTTTGTGCAAAGCTCCAATACTGAGTTTGTATTGCAGTAACTGTCTGAGTTCCTCGGGCTAGAGCAGATGAGAAGCTAAAATCTTGCTAGTGCCAATCTTGAAAGCCATGAGGCTTAAAGAGAGGGTCCCTCATGAATGACCTTGATAGTTTTACTGTGCATTAATTTTTAATTATGAGTCCAGAAATATTATAGTTTTTGAATGCTATTGCTCTTAGTTCTTTATATAAAATAAATTAATATATTTTATTCCATGTATGTACCTTTTATCTGTGCTTAAACCATGACACATAGGAAAGTTCATGCTCTTTGCAGTACTTGCAGTAACTTCTGTTCTCAGCAAAAAAAAAAAAAAAAAGCCTTCTCTGGAAGATTTTGTAATTGAGTGTGGGTATGGCTGCATTAAGTAAAGCTGAATGTAAATGCAGAAAGCCAAATAAGCAATAGTGTATCTGGTCAAATTATCTGTATCTTAGTATTGCCACAGTTATTTGATCTTTTTGGTAAAGGGTATCATATTTTTATTAATTAAACAAGACAGCCTTTAAATCTGAATTCTTGTGTTTAACATTTGGCTACCTTAGATGGTATGACTAATAGCTTGATGCAGTTTGGATTTACTTTTATTTTAGAACTGACACCCTGTATCCTGTAATACTTTGTCTTAAAATATTAGCCGTGCTACTCGATAAATCACTGTGCATGTATAAAAGTTATGGTTTATATTACAGCAGTTTTAATAAAGTTATTCTTTTCCTGACACAAGAACTTTATTTTGCACCAAATTCTTGTGTGTTTATTACTAAAAGGAGGTTTTATTTTGTCCTCCGTTTGTTTCTCTGTGCAGGTGGTGGAATGGGTGGTATGAACAACATGGCTGGAGGAATGGGAATGGATCGGATGGGTTCTGGCTTTGACCGAATGGGCCCGGCCATGGGTGGAGGCCTGGACAGGAACATGGACATGGACCGAGGCTTCGTGCCTGGCCCCATGGGAGGTGGCATGAGAGACAGATTAGGCTCTAAAGGCAACCAGATATTTGTGAGAAATGTAAGCAATTGAATACATAGAAACCACAAGCTTATTTTGTGTGTATGTTTGATTACACGCTCTTTTTCTCATTGTAATATTTTGTTATCAATAATCCTTTTTTATTCTAGCTTCCTTTTGACTTGACCTGGCAGAAGCTAAAGGAGAAGTTCAGTCAATGTGGTATGTATATGAACCTTACCCCTGCTCATCTCCATGGACTTCATGTGTTACGTGGTGTTTATTAGATAACAACACCAAGACTGACTCTGAAGAAGAGTCTGGCTAGCTTAATCTCTCTTATTTCACCCAGCTTTCTTGAGTTTTATACATAATTTTTAGGCATGACAGAACACAAGACCAAGGTACAGTATGGGCTATGTTGGCTCTGAGTGCTCACTTGCTATAAACTTGAACCTATTCCATTAATAAAATTACTCCTTGAAATTTTTCTTTTTTTGACATATTCCCTGGCCAGTATGAGTATATAATGTAGTGTTTCTTTTGAGATAAATACATGCAGGAGCCTGGGTCTGTCCAGGTCATGCATTACTTCCAGAAATGGTGCTGCATTGAATCAGAGTTAGTAATTTTGCCAATGTAGCATACAGGTTATTTTATGCATGTAGATGATCCTAATTAGCATATTTGCAGGCTGTAATGTTCCCCTTTATCTTAAGAAATAAAGGTTTGCTACAAATATTCAATAATTGTTTTTATCTAATTCAGAAAAGTTGGTCTTTTCACAGAAATAAGTGAAAAATAAAGCTTGGGTGTAGAAATACATGACATGTTTTGAAAACACGTTTTCAGAACAGAGCTTTAACTGAATTACAGGATGACTTCTTATTTTGGATAGACAGAAAAGATAAATAATTTAAAACATACTACTGATACCTAAGGCTGTCATCATACAGCTGTTTACAGATTTGATATAACTTAGAACTCACAGTTCAACTATGAAAAATTGTAAGGTGTTGATGTTTTTTGTAGATGGAGAATATAGCACAACAGGTTCTTTCTTTTTTTGAGTCTTAGCCTCCTGGGCAACTTTCACATAGTTCAGAACTTTTTTCCCATTATCTCTTTGTCAGCTAACAGACATAATAATTATGTTCAATTGCTTTTAAGAATTATAAGCAACAGATTGTGTTCATGTCGGTATTGTAAGGAAATACAAAGACTCTGTCTCCCAGTGTTCAGTTTCTTTCAGTGAAAGGCCAGTCTCACATGATACTTAAAAATAAAAGGCTTTTTATTTTAGGGAAAAGTTTTTTGTTCCTAGTGACATTCTGGGGCTCAGGAGGGGTGTGGTACAACATACCATATGCAAAAACTCATTAGCTCCAGGGAACTGAACATTCAGAGGTACCAAGACATCTTTATAAAAATATTTCCTTGTAAGTTCAGTGTCCAGCCTCAAGGAAACTCAGCAGGAATTGAATAGTGCATGCTACTTTTCCACCCCTCCCAGCCTGGTAACTATTGTTTTAACGCCTTTAATTTTGCTCTGCAGCTTCTTAACAAAATTGTTAAGATTGTTTGATTGTGACTATTGCTTGGTATGTTTTTTGTGATGAACATGGTGGACTGGATTAAGCTACAGCTTGGTTAATGCCTATCAATACTCACACCTCTGTCAGTGTCTGTAAATGAAACACAAACCTTTCCCTGGGTCTTACAAGGCACTTGGTTTCAAACTTGAGGTCAGATACAGGCATACTTCATCTCACACTGATGTGAAGGAAAGGTTTGGGATAGCAGATCTGGATTTGGGTTCTTTACTGCTGTTTTGTCCCATGTCACCTTGCCTGAATGAGTGAATGTACCAACAGTCTGAAAGTGCCAATTTCGTATGTTCCCCTAGATTATACTTAAAAATGTTTTATCACTTCTGAGTTCTTTAAGTTGTTAGTACCTTGAGGACTTGAAATAACTGCTGTTTAACTTATTTATTCAGGTCATGTAATGTTTGCAGAAATAAAAATGGAGAATGGAAAATCAAAGGGCTGTGGAACAGTCAGATTTGACTCACCAGAATCTGCTGAAAAGGCCTGTAGGATAATGAACGGCATAAAAATCAGTGGCAGAGAAATTGATGTCCGCTTGGATCGCAATGCATAATTTAAAACTGTGTGTTCAGGAACATTCCTATGTCTGTTTAGCTTCTCTATCTTAGTAAGTCATTTTTAGTAACATTGTATGCTTACAGAAGCTGTAAAAAGGAACTTTTAAATCCCACCAGCCTTTAACAGTATAGTGTTTAATATACTGTGATACTTGTTAACAGAATCTTACTATGTTTGGTTTTTAAAGACAATTTGCCTGATTTTTGTTGTTTTTTTAGAGGCACTGAGCACCTGGAGGTCCCTATAGACCGTGGATGCTTTGTATGCTCAGTGCCTTTGGAAAATTAGGCCAAGTGTCTCTAGTCATTCAGTTTAAATGAATGGTTATACTGTTTTTAATAAAATAAGCCATTTTCTCTGTTAATCTCCAGATTGCATAGTGGGATTTATTTAGTGTTTTCTGATTTTTATTTTTCCCCTCCAGTGTGTATCAACATTGTAATGTAAAAAGTAGATGTCTTTTTCAGAATTTTGGTTTTATATGTGCGTTGCAGTCATACTGTAATTCTTGACTCTAAAAGAAAGGGCTCCAATTAGGCTGTGATGTTTTTGTTCTACTTAATATTACTTTAATGACATGACTTAGTTCTGTATATAAGATTTAGAGCCCAATGGGAGTTTGGAGTTGGTTTTTTTAAATTTTATTTTGACTAAATGAAGAAACAGATCTTTTTCTCCTGCTTTTATTTTTTTCCATCAGCATAATCACTGATTAAAGCTAGTTACCACAGACCCTTGTAGGATTGTTTCCTATGATGCCAAGTTCATATAAAATTGATAATACAGTAAATACCAAGTACAGGACAAGACAAATTGTTCCAAATCTTATATCTATTTTCCAGCCATTCAGGTGAACTGCCAGAAAAATAAAAACAACAGAACAGATAAGAGAAATGGCTGTGTATGTCAGACCATTGCTGTTCACTTCTATGGGTCCTGATGTACTTATGAAGGCAGTTTTTATAAACCAGGGTATTCCCAAACAGAGCATATCAAATACATTGGATCCTACAATGTTAGACATAGCCATATCTCCATTTCCTGTAAAAGAAGAAATACAAATAAGTTGGCTTAATTGTATTGCATGAAATTGCCAAACTGTTTTGGAGGAACAGACTGCCAGCCCTCAGTTTCTCACAGAGCACCCTTTTGGATTTTGCATCAAAAGAACTAGAGTCATGATTCTACAGAACATGGTTTTGGCTACCACAGCCATAAAAAGTCTCCCTAAATCACCAGCATCTGCACAGTGGCACTTAAAATTAAGCTAGACAGGCTATTATAAAGTCCAGTTGTGTTTAAAATACTGAGACCTACAGTTGTGTTCTGCAGTAAAACTGTAATACTTGATCAACAACAAATAAACCAATCTAGAATACTTCTCTGAGATATTCTGAGAAGTTTTTAAATGTCTGAGCCACAGCTTTTTCAGGTAAGCTATTTATTTATGTTTAGTAAACTTAAGCTCTAGAATCTGGAGCCCAAATTTTGAGGTTACTCCTTGAATTTATCCAAATAGAATTCTTCCTTTTCATAGTACCTTTTAAACACATCCATTGGCATGAATCTACTAAAATCTTTACCTTTTCGAGCCACCAGCACACTTGCAACTGTATCTGGTACACTTGTTCCTGCTGCGAGTAGTGTGAGACCCATTACTGACTCTGGAATTCCCAGTGTTTCACCTGCAGTTGAGAAATAAGGGTAGAAAATGCAAGTGCAGTTTTAGTTAGGTTTCATCCAAAGAAAGTGCTTTGGACTTTGTTTGCTGGAGAAAGAATCAGTAATCATACAGTAATTTCAAATGGAATGTGTCAGCTAACTTGACTACATGCAAGGTCACTGAACCACAAAGCAGTTAAAACAAAGAGTAACAACAAAGGAATATCCTTTCCTTGTTCTCCAGTGGTCAAGACAATAGCAATTATGATTTTTTTTCCTTGCAGATAAAGTAGAAGTTTAAATATCTAACAAATTACTACTACTCTTTTTTTTTTTTCCTTTTTCCCCCTTCTAGAAAATACTATAGTCTCACTTACAGTTTTGGGCATCTCCATGTTAGTGTTCAAAAGTCTCATGAAGCAATAACTCTTACAATTACCCTCTTTAATCCCCTCAGGGGGAGGGGGAAAAGCACATGAATTTTCTTGGGGAGGACAGTCATTAAGATATTGTGAGCATATTGTCTCAACTACATGCCTTTATCATTTCACTCCAATTAGAAAGTGACTTTGAAGAATCAATGTGCAGAATTCTTATATGACTTGTAAGTACAAGTAACCCCTTAGAAGTGTGAGTTCCTTCAGGTAAATCCTCATTTAAATTTAAAAAAATGTTTTAAACTGTTATTAGAAGGGCAGCTTATTTTTCCCTACTCTCTATTTTCTTAGCCCCAAATGTCCTGTAACCATATTAATTTCTAACTTAAAAGACAGGGATTCTTCAAAACCGTTCAGAACAGTTGTACCATTCAGAAGCATCAATATGCTGAAGTATTTGATACCTCTAGTCAAGGTATGAAGTAATTCATTTTTCTTGAACTTTTTTGTTCACTAAAAAGTATCTTAATATTTTTTATTGTTGAAATCTGACTTCTTACTTGAAATATTTTGACACATTTAATAAGAGCAATTTTATTTAAATAAGAGGCAGTAGTCTTAAGCTAGGTCAGCAATGCTTGTCTATTACTTACCAGCTTGGTCTAGAGCAGCCCAGTAAATTTATGTTTGAAACTGTTTGTTGGTTTCAGAGGGACTAACATCCTATTGCAGAATTTGTACTATCTTTATCCTTCCATCACTCCTAATACATTTGTGAGATGAGGGACCAACAAATCAGCTTTTATAAACCATCCAGGCTGGAAAATAATGGTTCAAACCAAGGTTGAAATATGAATGAACCATCCTTATGTACCCAACGTTAGTTTCTAGCCCTTTGAAGGTTATAAGACAGAATATAAACTCAGGAGAATATAATTTTTCTTTTTATTAGATAGATTTATCTTCTATTTAATGTGTAGGGGGTTATTTTTTTTCTGGCAACTGACCATAAAGACAGAATAGTCTTATTTTTATAGGCTTTAGTTAATTTTGTGTATCAGTAGCAATGTGTTGCTATAAGTAGTCAAATTTTTTTGCCAGCAACAGAAAGATGTACTAAGTTAGGTTTGTTCTTGACCATCCCAGTTTAGTCCCCAGCTGTGACACCTTTGTGACATTCTGATAGGCTGATTATGCAATGATAGAACTTTTGAGTCAACCTTCATGAGAGCCTGGACTTGAATATAATGTGTGTGTAACTTGTAGTGTTTTAACATGTAAATAGAATATAATTTACCTAGAAGTAGTGGGCCAAAGACCCCAGTACTACCTGTGATGACTCTTGAAAGTGAACTAATACACTATCTGAATCTCCACCATACCTTCTTTCATATGAATTAATGCTTTGTCTTGTAGAACAGCAATAATGTTGACTTGAATCCTGTTTCAAAGGCTTCTAGCATCCAGCCAGTGAACCCTTGCTCTTTAGGTACAAGTGGAAAACGTTTTGACCAAGGGGTTAACACGGTGGGTATAACATCCAGTGATCTACTAGTGATTCCTCAAAGGTTCACTGAATGTGTGGGTCTGTTTCTGCACTGAACAAGGAGTTACTCATATCTGAACTAGTATAATGCTTGAGTGGGATTAGGAAGCTATAATGTGAAAATGGCAAGCTTTGAAATCTGTAGAGTTTTAGTTGTTCTCTGCTTGTTCTTAGAATGGAAAACTGGATGTCTTTCACGCTGACTGGAGAAACAATGAAATGAGGAGCACTTTAATACCTCAAAGTACTTTTAGGAGAAGGTTTTCACGTACAAGTTACTACCCCTTCTCTCCCTTAAATGCAATCCTTTTACTGCTTCACTTTATGATGCAGATTTGTTAGAGGTCTACATATACACACCCCGAGAACATTTAATAAACACATTGGAGAAGTTTTTTGGCAGTTAATTTAATGCCAAATCTCTTACTATAACGTTCCTGAAAAACACAGGTGTAGAAATAACATACCTTTTCCAAAAACCTTCACCTCTAATTACAGTCTTAGTGTATTTCATGTTTGTCAGCCTTCAGCATGACAAGGTTATTGCTGTGTGTCTAATTGTTTTGCTTAATGAAGCAGTTTAATGAAACTCTCTGTTTTTAAAAATAGACTGGGTTTTTTGTAGCTACATAAAGTTCTCATTCGTGTGGTAGTAAGCAGTGTGAAGCAGCTAAATTCTAAAGTGTTCCATCATTGGATAGAAGAGTGTGGCAAACTAAGCAGTCAAACATAAGTTTCTGTTGTTTTTCTTTGTTGTGGTTTTTTACAGCACAGTCTGAGTTGCTAAACTGACTGTTGCTTGTGGAAAGGGAAACCTCACAGGGACCTCACAGGGAAACCTCACAACTTTTTCAGTGATTCTTGACTGGTATAGCAACAACACTTTGGGTACCTACCTGCTATTGTTACCATCCATACAAGAACGTAAGTTATTGCAGAAATCCATGCTGCTGAAATTAAAAATGTCACCATGAACCAGTTCCTCCAAAACTGTCTTCTGCAATCTGGTATAGTTAAATAGAGTAGTGTAATAATAGGAAGGGATAACACCCACAAAATTCTCTTCATATCTGCTTCAGGCATTGTGAAGACATTTGGATGATCTGTTGAAGAAAAAGTAACTTTTAAATTGGAGCATTAAGTTTTAATCCATAGCATACAGTATATTACTGTCCTCTACTTGTGAGAATATTGAAAAAAGGTGAAAAATACTTGTTCCTCAAGTTTCAGCTGTAGTATTACCCTGTACCTACATCTCTCTGGACAAAATTCTGAAATCAAGTTACTTCTGGGGAGATTCTGCTTGTACACAAGAAAAATCTTTTTTCACAATGAGAATAATCACCAATAAAATAATCTCCCCAGGAAGTGGTGGATTCCCCAATGCTGGACACTTCTAAGATTCAGCTGAACACGTGCTGGCCCATCTGGGACCATGATTTTCCAGGAAAGGTTGGATCAGATGATCCTTGAGATCCCCTTCCAACCTAGTATTCTATGATTAAAATGTTCTTTATTAGCATATCACCAGGAAGAGAACTAAGGTGGATGAAAATGAATTTCTTTATAAAGGTTTACCCATTACATCTACCAAGAGTAAGTACCAGCTGCTGTTTCTTGCTTAAGAGGAAATATGACCTGTAGCCACATCACAGCTATCCCTTTACTTATGGAATCATGCATATTTTGGGCTATGAACCTGCACTGTCACAGGAAGCTGTGTATATTAGTACAGTACTGGTGTGGCTTTCAGGTGATGGTGCATTTTACAAGCAGTGTTGCTGAGAAGTTTCAAATACATAGCAAAGACTGAAGTTCTAATACAACACAAATGAGCAACTATCCTTGCATTCCTCTAGCAGCTAAGTTCATATGAAAACCACCACTGTGATTTTGCTGAATGTTATATTCCAGGTTAGAATAACCATCTACTTAAATACTAGGCTGGAGTTCTTTTGTGAGCAAAATCTTAATACTGTCTCAGAGTCTGCTCTTGATCAGAATGGACACAGGCACACGGAGTGCTAGAGACAGCTGTAATAATGCTTTTACCTTCAGAGATTTCATCGAGCCCGTGTAAGCTTGTGGAAAGATGAGAGTAGTCCAGCTCATCTTGAAAAATTCCGCTGTCTGTCCTTGACTGCTGACGAATTAGAGGTCCACTCTCTTCCCTCCATCCAACCAGTGGCTGCTGCTCTGCATTCTCTTCCATAGCTTTTGTAAAACACGTACAGCAGGGACTGAACTTTTTCATGAGGTATTGGTTGATTTTAATGTCAAAGCATAGTACCAGAATATAACACCCATATATCAATAATAGGGATGCACTTTCATACCTAGAATGAAAGATAAGTTTTATATAACATGTAGTATAAAAGAACCCAATGGTTGGCATAAGGAGAGAGAGAGAAAATTTGCATGAGTAGCAAAAAGAGAACACACAGAAGCATCTATTTGCAATTGTATGGCTAATGTCATGGAAGTTTGTGAGTGTCCTCATATCTTTCATCAGTTTGATTAATTCCCCTCCCCTGCAGAATCTTGTTTGTGTATTGTATAGCTGCATGTTTTTCAGGGGATCTTACTGGTTGAACATTTTCCTGATGTTTGCAAAATTGAGTCTTCATGTGATGCTTAAATTATAAACTTCAAGAGACTTAATGCTGGACCTGACCGTCTTGTCAAGATAACAGGAGTTTCAGTGTTGATGGAAGAGTTAAAACATCAGAAACTCATGATCTCCTTCTGGCAGACAAATGTTTTGCTGAACAATGCTGCTATGAAAGGAAAGGCTCAAAAGGAGTAAATGCTGAACACTAATTGCTATGCCAGAACAGTTGTGATAGAAATTGTGAAGTCTGTACAGACAAACCTATGCAGATCAAACTTCATAAATATGCAGAGTTTGAATGTTTAGGTAATAATCTTTACAAGCATTGCGACTTTTTAAGTTTTTTAAAGCCAACAGGATGTTTATTTCTGTTAGTGAACGGCAGTTCAGGCTACTTGAAGTTTGGGGCTTGGGGATTTTCATTTGTTTTTCAAAACACCATCTCACAAATCTCCAGTGAACATGCATTGAACACTACCTGTGCTCTTACCAGTAAATTCTGTTGTCAGATATCATGGCAAGGACCGCTGCTGCACTGAGGGTGTAGGCCAGGCAGTCTCTGAACAGCGGCCAGCAGGATAGCCTCGAAACCTGCAGATAGTCATGTACTTTTCTTAAACCTCTCTGTAATACTTTCACTAAGTGCTGTAAATGCTGCA
Organism: Daphoenositta chrysoptera; assembly: GCA_013397915.1. NCBI lineage: Eukaryota > Metazoa > Chordata > Aves > Passeriformes > Daphoenositta > Daphoenositta chrysoptera. The sequence goes on along the minus strand of VZRO01002119.1, from coordinate 2,174,866 downwards.
TCAATATGTTGTTTCTATATTATGTAAAAATTAAAGATTCTTAGGAATGACTCAAGTATGATATTTAACAAGTTAGTGTTTTTAAAAAATTTCATAGCAAGTTATCTTAAAACTGATTACATGCTGGTTTTGCTACTAAATAATAAACTTGGCAGTTGTCATAGTAAGTCTCTCTTGGCTTTTGTTGGCAAATGAGAAAGGATAACTACTTGGCTCTTAGGAGCAGAACTACCAAAGTTGATACATACCACACTGGAGAACAGCCCACAAGCTGCAGAAATACCAAGAAGATTATATATTGCTGATCCAAGGATGGTGCTGACGCCGATATCTCCCTTTGTCACAAAAGCTCCTATAAGGAAAATGAGTCTCTGGTATGGTTCTGTTTGATGTGCAAGGAAAAGAATTCTAAGTTATAAGGTGTCAAAACACATCTCTTACCTAGAAAAGCAGTGACAAGCTCTGGAGCAGAACTTCCAGCAGCCATAAAAGTTGCTCCAGCAACATCCTGTGAGAGGCCAAGGCCTGAGGATAGAGCAAAAAACATTGCTTAAAAAAAATTGATACTTCAGTAGTCTGTACCCTTTACCTGCATTAGTATATAACCCTAGATACTACTACAGTTTAATAGAATAAACTTTATTTTCATAAATGCATTTATTTGAGATTCATAAAATAATAAAATTAGCCTGATCTATTGGGCTAGTTTAGTTCTAACTTCATTACAGAAATTAGTTTAAATCTCTTGTAAAATAAGCATTTGTATGCAGGATTTAACTATGTTTCATATGGGTAATAAACGGGAAATTCCATGGACTGTAGTGTGATATTGTTATATGGTCCATATCTCTATCCATGTTCCAGAGAAATCTATACTGTGTCTTCACATACCAGAAACACTAGTTAAATTCTAACCAGTGCTGTGATCTTAAAACCAAATTTTCATTTTGTATGGACCGTATGAGAGCCTGTGTCTTGCTTCAGAGGAATGAGATTCTTATTCTGGCAAGTTGACTGTTTCTGAAATGTAACTCTGTGGATCAAGTCCTGCACACAAAGAACAGGGACGTATGGCTGACCATGGCAAAAGTCTGACAAATGCTTATTTATCATCAATGAACAAAACACCAGCTCTTATGGCAGTGTTTAAGCTTACATTTTTCTAAGTGTTCTGATTTGGAGAGTGTTTCCTGGTTCAGGGATGAGTTTCCCTAGGGAATTTTGTTAATTCTTGGCAGTGAAAAGCTGAACTCCCTGCCAAGACCAGCTCTTTACTTCAGTGGTCTGCTGAAGCCAGGGGAATTGTTGCAGGTTGATTGGGTTTCTTAGAACCATTGTAACCATAGAATTCCTGTCCTTTCTGTGTCACACCTTTAATATGTTAGCAGTAGCTCATCCTGATACTTGTTCACTACTTTCAAAGAAAAACAAACTCTAGGAAGAGTTTTGGTTTCTTGGTTTGGTTCCACACACCATCCCTCCTTTTTTTATCTTTTACTAGTAGTTACCTCGACATAGTACTGTGCAACCCAAAGTTAAATAGGCAGTTTATTAAATATTGAAGATTCTTAATAATTTTCCTCCAGGCAGAAAGAAAGCAAATATTTAATTAATACCTGTGCAGTGTAATTAGGATAGGTTTTTTCCAATCAAATATTGATACTGTGTATAAAAAAATTGTATGGACACATCTGTGCATGGAAAGTGAAACTTGTTCAGTTTTCTTTCAGAACACTCCAACTTTGAAGATTTTAAAATAGAATGTTTTATGCCAAGCTGCAGAGTTTTACAGGAAAAAGATCAGGATGTCACTTACATTCACTGATGATCTCTAGGGAAGGTAGGAAGTAATCATCGCACACAATGGACACGGCCAGAAACATGTACAGTATAATTATGAAGTAGATAACGATTCCTCCATCCTTCCTCTCCTGCGGTGTGAAAAATCCTTCAGGAAACTCCGATGAAGACGAGAGGATGCAACGCGTCCCGTTTTCTGAAAATTAAGTGCAGAAATGTTACACATCCAGACACCTTTCCATTCCTGCGGCCGCGGGACGTCTGCGGATTCGAGCTCCGGTGGATCTCGCTCTTCAGCGCAGCAAGGACCGCTGCCACGAGAGCGCCGCAACACCTGCGGCGGGGCAGAGCCGCCCGCGGGGCTCGAGCGGCGCCCTCCCGCTGTCCCCCGGTCCCCT
>VZRO01002119.1:2118969-2171944 GCA_013397915.1 Daphoenositta chrysoptera | reverse complement strand
ATTCCACCGCCCCCCTCAAATTCCATCTCCCTTCTCAGCGGTCCTGCCTGCAGGGAGCCGCGCTCCGGCCCTTGCCCTGTCCTGCGTTGTGTTTGGAGGAGAGCGAAGGTTTTGGCCAGGGCCAGTTCGGTCTCGGTGCAAGGTGCTGACCGCGATACTCAGGTGCTGTGTGGTGTCTCCGGAGGTAGAAGGTGAATTTAAGTTTACTCCCCAGTACTGTTTTTTCTGCTGTGACAATTTCTGTTTATTCCCACCGGTTCCTAGGATTCCTGTGCCGGGCTGTGTGAGCACTGGGCTCGCCCTTGGCCGGGGCAGATGGCCATGCCATTTACGTGAATGGTTTTTAAGAACAAAGCTGAGACCCAGACACAGTTCCTCCCTTCAGACCAGTTCATTGAACTTCTTTGTTTGGTGACCTTTCCACAATGAAGTCATGTGTATAACCGAAGATTAAAGAGTAAAATACAGTCTTTAAGCTTTGTAAAGTCATCACCCCTGCCCCTTCCCCAGTCACTCGTTTCTCAGGAACGGAGTTGTGTTTCCCTTGTATTACTTGCAGACATGTTTCCAGAAACATTTGCAGGCCAGCGATGGAGTTGCAAATGGAGTTTTGGGGTGCCCGTTTTATTACTTGTTGTTTGTGAGGTTCAGGCCTGCTGCTCACATTTGTGAGCAAGAGGTGCGAACAGAAACATATTGTTTTGCTTCACTGCATCTAATCCCTCTAAACTCCTCTTGTTCCTTGCATCCGTGGTGTTTAGCTAATATGTGATCAACCCCTCTCCAGGATACAGGAGATAAGGGGAAAAAGTGGATATTTTCCTTTTGTATTGAATCAAACGTAATCATACAGCCACTATTACAGTATGAACAACGAGGAAAATTGTCTGGAACAACACATTCTGCAGCAATTGCTGTTGCGCATTTCTGATCCCTCTGTGGCCCAGAATGCTTTTTACTAGAGCAAGAATTATTTTAATAGTCAAGACTTTTAGGGGTGACAACTAACTTTCACAAATGAGTTCTGTGTGCTCTCTGAAAATCGGACTGCAGCAGAGAAGATGCTGCCTCTCCTGTTTTACAGGAAAAAATAAATCATTTTGGTCTGGAAAGATTTAAGGATTTTCTTCTGAATGCCACTTTCCACCAGAGAAAACAGTACAAAGTTCCTTGTCTAAATTACTGGTGGCTCTTTCCTTACACAGGTGAACGGAAAGGTTTTTGTTACCAAGGTAAGCAGCTTCCTTGCCACTGCTTCTCTTCCTTGAAATTTATCATTGGTCTGCTCTTAAAATTCCAGCTCAGTTTTCTAGTATCAGCTGCTTTGTTTCAAATTGGGTATTTTTTGCTGGTGTGCTCTTTTTAAAATTGCTTTAAAGTACTTATAAGCCTGCCATTCTGATGGGAGCGAGCTCTCTCATACAGCAACACGCTCACTGCGTGCTTAGGAAAGCTCAGTCATGTGATTTCAGGATTTGAAGGTTTTGCTCTGCTCTGCTTTTGCTCTGTGTTCAGGCTCTAATTCCTTTCTATAGGCACCCCCTCTCCACGCATAGCTGAAGCAAAGCCAGAGCTTTGATTTTACTGAAGGCTTAAGTCCACTTAGTTTGCTGAGAAGTCATTGAGCGAGGGTGCTGCGCTCACGCCCTCCTTGCCAGGAACACCCCTGGAGAGAGCAACAAACAGAAAAAAAGCCCCGGTGTCCCAGCATGAGGAAACACGCGCTGCCTGTCTGCACGCTTGACCCAGCACAGAAACACGGGCGGCCAGAGGAGGCTTTGGCCTCAGCACTGCTGCCTGCCCGGTCTGGGCTATCGCACTGTAAGAGACCTTCTGTGAAGCTGAGGTCGGTCAAATATAGTGCAGATTTAATGCGTGCTGCTGCATGTTTTGGCTGCTGTAAAGATAAACTTCTACTCTCTGGTAGTAAAAATAATGGATAAGTAAATTTTTCAGAGCTTGTGCAGGAGAGAGATGGGCGACTGTTTGCTAGTCAGATTGCTAACACTAATTAATGCTCCACCAGGGACGTGCTGACAGGCTGCTGTGGCTGCCTGAGCACAGCCCTCAGAGTGGGTAAGGGAGCATCAAACTACAGCAGCTGTAGCTCCTTTCCCAGTGATCACAATCCGGTGTGAACTGGCTAAAAGACATCTGAATACAATACACCTGACACAGCTGAGGACAGGCAGTTGGTTTGCTAGGCAGCAAGGAAAAGGAGGTTGGGCTGTCTAGAGGTGTGACTCCAGCTGTGGGCAATTTAGGGGGCAGGTGGGAGAGAAAATGTTAATTGGGATCAGCTGTTGTGTCTCCGCAAAACACGTACTTACTGTCTTGTGAGGAGCGTAGGACTTCAGTATAAGGAGTTTTTCTCTAAGCAGTGAGTTTGTTTAGGATTGTTTGAAGGTTTTTTCCTTCTCCTTTTTTCACGATTTGAGCAGACAGAACATGGATAGTAAGGAAGAAAAGCAGGTGAGTTTATCAGAACTTAAGGGGAGCATTAGTCCTTGTTGGTAGGATCCAGTCCTTAGATAAAAAAGATGTGGGGATGGCATGATGAATTCATGACTAGCTTAACAACAAAAAAATATTATTGTGTGGTGTGGGGTCCAGTCTTTTTGGGAGAAGGAAAAGGTGGTATCGACCCTTGTAAGAAATATGTGGTTAACTTAGATGTAGGTGATTGTACCTGTGCAGGAATCCTGAGTTTCACCTTCCTTAATTATAAACACACTTCCAGTCTTTCTTATAACTCAAGCTGCAGCCTACTGTTTTAATCACAGATCAGTGTCTGTATCATCCTGTCCTTGTGGTTTTGGTTTTTGGGATTTGTTTCTGGGGGGTTTCCTTGATAGAGGTCTGTGTAAAAATATCTTGGTCTGGGTTTGGATGAGGGTGCTCAGACAGCCCCAGGGCTGATTTGAGGGCAGCCTGGTGGTAGCTGCACCTCAGGGTTATGGTTCCTGCCCCAGGACACAGAGCCTGTGCACAGCCGTGCTTTTCTTGTGGGACAATCTGTGCATGTGCACACCACGTATGCTCCCAGTCACGAGGCCTAATGTGCTGGGACACTACATAATTGAAGATGTTTTGATCCTCAAAAAAATACCCCAAACCCCAATATTGTTGTGATAATCTGGTGTTACCCCTGTTTGGCAGAAAAGAGGTTCTGGATGAAAAGGGCTCTGACTACCCGGCCTACTGCTGTGGAGGGAGGCTGCACTAGGGCTGGTCAGAAGGTCAGTTTCCACACTCCTTTTCTTCTGTTTGTGTAGCTCCTGTGGCATCTCTGGAGTGTAAAATGGTGGCCCTTAGAAGAGCTGATAGAATAAATTCTCTTATCCTGAGGTGCTCACATGCCACCCTAAGGTGATGAGATAAATACTTCACTGTTGCAAAGTTAAAATGAGTCTCTTCAGTGTAACTCCATTATTCTTCATTTGAAAGATAAATATACTGTCATTGTCAGATCAGATATTCCCCTTTGTCAGCATTTCATGGCTCACTTCCTGGATCTAGATAGATTGATGATAGCTGTTTAATATTCTTTCCTTCATAACCAGCAATTTGAGAGTTGCCAACTCTCATGATGGCTGCTGTTTTTCTTAAAGCTTCGGCTTGATGTACATTAGCCACACAAGAATCAGAGCTTGCTTTCTCTTTTTATCAAATAAATAGTTGTAACAAAAGCTTGGAAATGGGAATCTGAGCATCTAATGCTGGAGGCAAGTAAGCACATGACAATCTTATTTTCAAGCTGATCTCATGTTTTGAGGAAGGGGTGGTAGGTTCATGCATTGCTTTAGAATAATGTCAAACGGAAGGATTTGATTTCTGATCCTTAGCTGTAAGAGCCAAATGCTCTTGCTGGGAATATCTCTGAAGATCTCAACTGCAATCCCTGGTGACAACCAGGAAAGCTGCTGAGCTGAGGAATGGTTTGTGGTAGCTGGTGCAAGTCAGATGTATCCTAGGTCTCTTGGCCTTTGTGTTCTGACCGTGCACATGTGATGAATAGTTTTTGTTGACTCTAAGCCGTGAAGTTGTGAACAGTGTATGTTTTTAGGTGGTCCATAATTAGACTTCAGTGTTAATGTATATGTGAGCTAAATACAGGAAGCTTCCAGCTTTTCAGTAGTGCTGTCTGCCTTCAGAAGAATTTCAGTCACCAGGAGTGAGCAACATGGTTATTTTTGGTATGTGGCCCATGGAAGCATTCAGATGACATAGTCAAGGGGAGGGTGGGGAACTGTGGAGACTGCTCTTCTGTGGGGATTGCAGTTGTGGAATATTTTTCACACGAGCTGTGGAGTACAGTCATCACCCATGACAGTGTGGATCATAGCCAGATAAAGGTGGATCTTATGGGTACACGATGTCAAAAAAGCTAAAAACTCCTTAGCAGAACATTTTTGCGTGGTTGTTCTCAAGTTAATTCAAGTTCAAGGGAATGCCTGCTTCAAGGAGAGCATCCTATTTTTAGTTGAAGAAAATCAAATCTGTTCATTTTGGTGCCTGGGGATTTATATTTTCCCAGCAATTTACGTGTACAAAATTGCACCTCCCATCTTGAGGCCCAGAGACCTGTGCTTGTACATACGCTGGAGTATAAGCTTGTTTTTTCCATTCTTTGAAGGTCACTTCATCTGCTGTCCACATGGTAAAGTTCTACAGTAGTTCTCATGCTCTTAGCTTGCTCACCAGGTGGTTTGATCGCCTGTTCGGGACATGGAAGGAATCTCTCAAACTGGAAATGAAATGTGTCTCACATTAAATGTTTTTGAGACTCAAGTTAGTAAGAACTTCTCCAGTATAATTTGAGTGCTTCTCCATGTTAACTGCTTTCCTTTGGCTAGAAGTTCTCATTAAGACAATTGGAATATATTGTAAATGTCAGTGTTTGTGGTATCATGAAACTGAATGTCTGATGGTGGTTAACTACATTGATCAAAACAGAAAATCTTGCCACAAAGGCTTGCTACACTCATATATAAATACCTCCATATAGCAGGAGAGTAGGGCTATTGCTAGCCAGTAATAATGCTGTAGAGAAGCTTCTTTGTATAGTTCTTGTTCTGTAATTCAATAGTACCTTTAGAACATCTTCAGGCTATGAAGCTCAAAAGATTGCACACAGTCTAAAAAGATTGCAAATAGAGCCAGTATGCTTCAAGCACCTAAGTCAGGTGTTTGAATGCAGGATGGCCAAAGAACAGAGCAAAATGTTGAGGCTTGTGAGGAGTGTCCTATGGGTAACAGTAATAGTGCACCATGATCACTTCAGATTGCTCTGTTCCATTCCTCCAGGAATTTGTGAATAGACCAAATACACATCCTCTTCTATTTCTACACTTTTATGTCAAGAGGTCGGGTAAATACACCACAAACCAAATGGGAGTAGATGCTGGCAGTGAGTGAGTCACATATTTCTTTGCTAACACCTTGGGTGGGCTTTTTCTTGGTAGATGTTCTGTTTTCCTCCCCCCTCTCAACTATTCAAAGTCTTGTTTCTGTAGACAAAAGAGAAACAGAGCAGAAAACTGCTTCCTTGCCTGCAATTTCTAAGCTTATGTTTTGTGCACCAAAGAGTTCTGGTCTCTCAGTGACTTGTGCTTCCACTTGTTTTCTTTCCTCTTCCTGTTGACACAAACACTTCAACCAATTGCTGTGCTTGTACATACGCTGGAGTATAAGCTTGTTTTTTCCACTCTTTGAAGCCTATGTTTGCTATGACTTTTTTTACTTCAGTTCTTGCTCTGGCTGTCTCGAGGCTTGGCTGCATCTGCTGCCTGCTGTCCTTGCAGTGTACCTCTCCTGAAGCATTTTGGAGAGCAGGATGTGTGTTGAAGGCTGTGTCGCAGCCTCTGCAGTCTCAGTGCGTTTGCTGCGTTTGTTGAAGTTTTGCTGTTTCTCATTGCATTGCTAATGAAACAATCTAGCTACTGCAGCAACTTTCAGCTGACCTTGAATTTGCAAGTACTTAGAAATTTATATTCTACATAAATAAAATGGAAATTATTATTTTTATGATTAAAATATTATTCTTATGGTTATTGCCTGCAAGTTTTGTAATCTCGGTGATGTCTCGGGAGAGAAAACAAACTCTCAGTATGTAAGTGTCTATATAAACAACATCAAATCACGTTTTCTCCAGTGTGATTGCTTCTTTTCATGTATTCCTGTAACTGAACAAGCATTAAAAAAATAATTATTGTTGACGTACTAGAAAAGGGACACATTTAATTCTATCTTATAGGCTACCAAGTTGTTTCACCAGATAATATCAGCATGTACTAACGTTATTTACAGTGTAATAGATGTTGATCTGAGGGCGTTTCTCTGTTTCAGAAATTGATTGCTACAAGGCAGTGTGTTGCAAAATTCTACTTGTGTGTGTTGGGTTCTGTTACTGTGCATCAGTCTAGAGGAAACTTCTTTCATTTTAAAGCCCTTTCAGATTTTGGTGCAGTAACTGTGATGCTAAACCTTTGTTACTTTGTGCATGTTGTGAGATGTTCGTGTAAATTCTTTCTTTCTCCCTTCACTCCTGTGCAGCCTCAGGGGTGAGGCTGGCAGGGAAGAAATCAGCTTGGTTGCTTTTTGGCTGTGCTTTTGCTGAGGAGAAAATAAGAGAAGAGGACAGTTTTCTCAGGAGCTGGGGCAGAGGCCTTTGTTGCAGCCTGGCTAGACAGTGAAGCATAACCCTGCTGTGTTTTCTGCAATGAAGGGCGGGTGTGTGGGGCAACAAATAGAAGAGAACAACCTTCTGGTAAAACAAATGTGAGGCTGCATGCCAGAAAGATGGTCTAGATAGATGGCTCTGTGAACCTGGAGTTTATGAAAACTGGCTGAAATTCAGCTGGAACTGCTTGGTAAATCAGTTCTTCCGGTTTATATTTTGGGTAGAGTTCATGCAAATTATATCCAGACTAATATACAAGTTCCACGTGTGTGCAGATGCCTGGCTGTCCTCTGGAAATGCTGTAAGCTTTACACGAGGACAAAGGAACAAAATCAATTCTGTGCTTCTGCAGAGGAGATGACAGAGCTACTACTGCTCAAAGTGAGCAGTGCAGGCGACTAAAGGATAAAATTATTGCAATCTCTGAGAGTGTCTCTTTAGAGAGCTTTGGTGCAGCCCCCCACTGTTTCCTCATGAGATATCACCAGAAATGCAGTTTGTGTTTTGTCAAAGGGACTGAGTGTCTCTGAAGCTGCCATAAACTTCTGCTGAGTTACTACTGATTCCTTCACAATGCTAACTTTAAAAAGCTCCACTGTGAAATGGAGTATATTTAAAACCTCACACATTTAGTAGTAATTCTGTCATTGCTGTATATGCTGGAACATAATGTTTTTAATATTCTAAGGCAACTTTTAAGTTTCTATCAGACCTTAAAAAAATGAACATATTGATGCCTTAATTGCTAGTGCAGAATATATAGATAATACTGTATCTTTCACAAGAATCATGTTCTACTGACAGAAGACCGGATGTGATAGAGCTGAAACTTTTTCCCTCAGGATACAACAATTATTATATCCTTCTGTTGCTAAAACTGGATTCTCATATTCTCACGTATCATGAAATCTAAAAGCTTCTAGCTTATGCATCTGTTCCCTGGCCACTAGAAACATCACTTCATTGCAGTAATTTTTCACTAATAAACATAATCAACAACCAAAGAAACAATGTGCACAGTATATGCAAGTTTATAAAAATTCTTTCATGGACCATTTTCCTTGTAAGCAGGGGATGGAAATGGCAGCCAGGTCTCCAGCTGGTGTTCTCTTTCTGCTATCCAAGAAAGCTGTTTCAGTACTGACTAGTTTACTGATAATTAGTTTTTACAAACAACTATGACTTACCTTTTCCTGCATCATTTTTGGATGTTCCCATCCATTGCCAAAAACTTCTCAGCTAGAGCTTGCCTAAAATGAATAGCTGATTTAGCATAACAGGCTGAAAGTCACCAGCTGGGATTAAAAAACGGTGGGGATATAAGCAAATCAGCTAGAAATCGAATAGGTACTCTGTTAGTAACAGCTGGGTGAATCCAGTGGATCTGCTTTCAGATGCTTTTATCTGTTATGCCCACCCTGACCCTCTTCACTCTCAATTTGAATGAGAACAGCTGGCTCAGAGGTTATAATAAATGTTGAGCTAATATTTTCCTTTCTCAGATTTGTTGCTGCTGGATTTCACCTGCCACGCTGAGAAATTTGTAGTTCAGTAGACTGCTTTTTCTCCACCATGTTTTCCCATTTGTTTGAAGAGGAGCAGTCATGAGAGCTTCAGCTTTGTGAACTGTCTCCACACTTTCCCCAGCAGCTGGAAAAACATCTTAACTTTTTTGTGTTTGAAGAGCTTGGGCTGGGCTAAGACTGTGTGAAGCCTCTCACTGTAATTTTCTGGTGTTTATGCCCACTGAAGTCAAGGCAAAATCATTTGGAATCAAGGAATGGCTTTAGGTGGGTTCTTGGATCTTCCTGTGAACTGGTCTTGGAACCAGAACTGGTAATTTTCTAGTTAGAGGAAACTGGTTTTCCTTTTTTAAAAATTCTGTATGATGCTTCTTTTGATTCTGTGGGGGAAGGATGTGTTTATATCCTGTCTGATGGGGTAATGCTCTTGGTAAGATACCTAGCACAATCTCTAACCTTTAAGACAGGACAAACAATTGGCAATAGAGGACTCAAGGCTTTTAAAATCTCTTATTGAAAGCATTTCTTTGCAAGTGCTTTCTGATTTAAATATTCTTTCAATTTTATAGAAGCAATAAAGAAAATGATGCAAACATAAACAGACTTTAAAAATGCTCAATTTAATAATCCCTGAGATATTGAATACTGAATCTGCTTAATGGGATTTTCTGCTGTCCAAGAATTTGAAAATGTTATACACTCCAGTCTGGTTCCATAATTGCAGGTATTTGACCTTTGGGTACTCAAGAGTATCCTCAGCTTTCCCCCTGCTGCTCTGAAACAGGTCCTGCTATGGCTGCTGTAGCCTCACAGAGTGTCTTGGGTACTCTAAGGTCCCACTTCTTATGAAGATAACTAATGTTTCAGCAACTGAGTTGAGCATTTAAGTTCTTCTCATTATTTGAGGTGTTTTGATTAATTTTTTTTTCTAAATAATCTGTTTCTACTCTCCACCCTGTTTGGAGCAAAACAACACTATAGATAGGACCTTGTTTGCAGCAAAAAATTGTTCTTGTGAGCTGTTAGCATCTGTTAGAGCCATGAGCCCATTTCTGTGCAAATCAGCTTACTGCTGTGAAGTTGTGCCAATTCTGACCAAACCACCATGGGATTATTAAATATTCTAAAAGGTTTCAGTGTATTCCTACATCCCTCTTTACCATGCTCCCAAGTTCTAAATGTTAAAAGCCAGCCACAGGTCAGATCCAGTAGCTCTAAGCTACTTTGGCAGTTCTCTTGGAGCAGATGTGGAGCTTAGGAAGAGAGAGTACAGTTGCAAACTTGCACAAGCAAAAATGTTCTTGCTTTTGACTTCCAGCACAGCTTAGAACATTTCCCTCTCCCCACTCCCATCTCCTCCACTTTGTTAAAGCTCTGCATTTGGGAGTATTACAAATTTTTCTGGCTGAACTAAAAAAATAGAAATCTGCCTGTGCCTGCACCCAAATCTGGGACCAAGCAGACTGTGACTCTTGGCTGATGGAAATACAAATCCCAGTGTCTGGAAAATCCAGGTCTAAATACAGCCCTAAAGACCTATCAGTGCAGGATCCATAGCATTGGAGTGCTGTGGGGGGAGGGAGAAAAAAGGGTCATTCCAGAGCTGCTAAAACTAATGGAAAATGCTGTAGAAGGAATTTTAAAAACCTCAGACAATACTCTTACTAAGGTATTTCCTGAACCTACACTGAAACAAAATAGTTTAAAGCTTAGTCTGTCAGCCTTCTTGTGCTGGCAGGACTGTGAAGACAGCAAAGTAAATCCATATGCTTAGAATCTGTAAGGAACAAGCAGAGCTACAAAAAACCATGTTGTGTCCACTTTCACTCATCCACTCACTGAGTTGGTATCTTTCTGGTGTTTGATTTTGATTTTAATAAGAGCATGGTGCCTCTTACTGTCCTTGATGCACAGCAAGAGGGTACATTGGTGTGTTTGGATTGCACAGCCCCCTGTGGAAAGCCAGCCCCTCTGCACGCAGGCTCACTCTGGTTAGTGCTGGCCTTACACACTGTCAGTGCCTCTCGTGAGCTGCACTTCCGTGGTTATGGTGCTTTTTGCTTGGGCAGTATATTTAGCAAATTGTGCAGTCAAATGATTATGTTAGAGTGAGTGGTTGACATCTAGTACACAAATAATTATGACACTAAACTTACTCTGTATGAGCTGGAGCCAGAGCTGATTCCAGTGACAGATGGAAAACTCCACTGAACCTTTTATTGGCCATATGCCATTTCTGAGTGTTGGCCAACAACAAGATTTGTTGCTAATATATAATGATTTAAACAGTAAAAAGAGCAGCTGCACTTTGATTTTTGGTGTCTTTACTACAGGTTTTCCTGGAGCTTTTGAATATCTACTGCTGCTTTCTAATGCAAAGCTGTCACTTCTAGTCTGTGAGAAGAGACTTTATCTTCCCAGCACTATCTGTGGTAGAATTTTATATTTTGATACTTATAACTAAAGCTCTCCTCTGCCTTTTATTGCATTATTAAGTTGACAGCATAAAAATCTCCTGCAACATGGAACCGGCAATGGCTTGTAAGAAACTGGCTCTGTTGTGTAGTACTGCAACAGAGCTTTTTCCAGGCTGTCAGTGACTCTTGTGTTTTATGGCCTGTTTGAGGACTGAGAGAGCAGCGTTGCTCCAGCTGTTCAAAGACAACTTTCAAAGCACAGTTCACTGAGAGGAACGGCTTGTCCTGTTCAGCACATTACCAGGGCAGCGCTTGCAAACGTCTGTGAATACAAAGTGCAACTGTTACCTATGCAGAACACATTGTAGCGTTCTACTACTGCTGGTGGAGCGGGAAACCTGCTGCTGTGCCACATTTTGGCCTTTGTTTCTCATAAGAGGGTTTTACTGCATTTTCCTTTGTCAGTCTGCTCATTCCAGTATTCATCCAGAGAAAACCAAGATTGGAATCTGGAAAGTAGAACTGTTCTGGCCTTCGGCCCAGCAGCAAAGAGCATGGTAAGGGAGGCACATAGCAAGGAAGTGTATTCCAGTAGACTTTTTTTTTTTTTGTGAAAAAAGAACACTTTATTTTATAAAATCTGTTTTATGCAAGCTTGAATACAAATAAAATTGACTAAACATTTGGCCACCCTGAGCATCATTAACCTGCACTGCATTGAGAAGTACTCCAGGGGTTTCTAGGATGTGTTTGGCTGATCCTGTGAGTCAGGCGGCAGCCACCATGTGCCCTCTGTGCCAAGGGAGGCATGAAGTGGTCATTGCATTAAGTGATTTTCATTGTTGAAGGCAAGCAGGTAGGGAAGAGAGCAGTTTACACCCATATGCTTCTTGCATCTCCTTGGAAATGGGTGAGAAATGAGATGACTGTTGTTTCTGATGGGCCATGTGGAGAGTCACACAGCTGTGTGCCTATGACCCTGGTTTGTTTCCTGACCAGCTCACGAGCTGTGCTGTGGCTTGGGCTGGCACGAGGGCAGGATTTCCCACTGGCTGGCTGTACCTGAGCTCTGCTCTGCACGGCTGGGCTCCTCTGGCTCTCAAGCCTGGTTCCTGAAGTTCTGTTATGATGCTGTCTCTAGTGCTGATATGTTCTTGCATGTATCAGACTACCTCTCTCATCTGCCAAGTGCCTTGCCCTCTATGGCTAGAGCAGTTTTGCCCAGTAGGATTTATCTGTGCAAAGCCTAAAATGTTAATTTGTTTCTTCACCCAATAGTAAAAAAGAAGGGCCTTTCTGCATTTACTGCTTCGTTGACTGTTCTTTGTGGTGTTTGCATGCCAGCTGCCTCCAGGTCTGACAGGTTGTATTGGTTACTGACTGCTGCATGCTCTGAAAGTGTCAATGTGTTGCTCATCCCTTTCTTCAATGGACCGATGTGTTTGTTTACTTATTTATCTTGTATCTCTTCCCTTAGCTCTGGAAAACTAACTGCTGGCTGCAGGCAGGTTGTCTCTTCACAGCTAATAGCCTCTGTCTTGTCGTTTGAATGTTTGTTGGGTTGCTCCTTATCTAGTTCATAGTTCTTCTTTCCTGTCAGATTCCTCCTACACCCCTCTTTGATCTTACCTGCAGCAACCTGTCTCAAACAGTCAAGCTGAGCTATGCAAAATGTTCATAAAGTGATACAGCTATTTCCCACTTTGTCACATCATGTGAAGCGTTGGACCCACGTTAAACCCACATCAGTCATAGGGATAGAAAACAGTGTAATTTTTATTTGTATTGGAATTGAGAAATAATAGATCTAATTCTCTTTGTAATATTTGTTGGCTTCAATATGTGTTAGTTTAAAAACTAGTTAAATGAGGTAGTATCATTTGCTGTAAGGAAATATAAACCAGCTTACACTTTGAGAGTTTAAAGACTACAACTATTTTTCAGATAACTTATGTCCACCTATATTATCCAAAACTAAGGGAAAAAAGGGTAATTCTAAAAGCTGTTGGGAAGATTGGTGAAGTTTCTCCCTCTCCCCAAGTTGTCGTCATGCACTTCCCATTGATGTTTATCAGCAGTTGTGTGTGCACTCAGTCAGGAAAGAATCAGATAACAGAAAATGATTATGGAAGCAATAAAGCTCTATAGTTTACTTTTTTCCTCAATAAATTGGTTCTTACTTCATATAAAAAAATGAAATTATTTTTCTGTCTGACAGGTATACTGTGGGTAGTGTTTAGCCATGGTTAGCAACATTTCCCTGTGATGTTATTTCACAGCAAGACCAGTGACTTACAAGTTCAAGATAAGAGTCCTTGGCATCATCATTGCAGTGTATGAAGCAATTAAAAATGTGATGATTTGTGAGGTGACATGTACAAAAATGAAAATGCTTCACTAGAAAGCAGGACTTGCTGGTGTCAGCTGGTGATTAGTGCTTGTTGTCTTAAAGGCCCAAGGCTATTGCAGTCCTGTCTGGTTTAGCACAGCAAGCTCTGTGTGATGGGCACGACATGCTTGGCTGAGTGCTGTGGCTGCAATTTCTGTTCAGCTGGTACTCACGCAGAATGAGCCTGTTAAGATCTTCAGCCACATCTGGTTGAGCCGTCATGCCAAGCATGTCTTTAAAACCCAGGGGTGGGAGTAGAGACTTCCAACAGGTAAAGCAACAGTGTATGGTGAATATTTCTCTAACTGTTATTAGTATACTTGGATTTTTATAAGATTGGAATAGTTTTCTATATTGAAGATTTGTGAAGACTTGGAGTGGGATGAAAAAGAATTCCTACTGCTCTTTGTGACTCTTCTACATCTACTGTGATTTCTGGGGTTTGTGCTATTAGTGGCCTTCACTTGGCAGATGAGGGGTGAGAAGTGGGTCTCTGAAGCAGTGCCATGTAGTAGCCACTTGGTGTTTGCTCCAGGCACATGTGTATTGTCGTGATTACTCCTGAGCAGATTGGTTTTCTCCCTTGCCTTTCAGCAGCTCATCCCACTGTTTCCTTGTGTTTTGTTCCACAAGTGCAGCACAGATCTGTGCTGTGTGAGTCTGTTGGTGTCTGCAGGTGGATTCTTCACAGCAGTCTGGAGACAGTGACCCGTGCAGAGAGCAGTGTGATAAACAAATGTATGTTCTGTCTCTGCTAACGCTGGCAGGATGTGTTTAGCAATTTCCTCCCATAGCTGTAGCCTTTAAAACAAGGACAGTGTCTGTGTAGGAGTACAAAAATCATAATGTTCTAAAGATTACTGTTACTTGAGAAGTCATTTCCTTGATTATGCTGTACATGGCAAACAAAACAGGAGCAAATGATCAAGTGTTTTCTCATAGCTGAGACAGGAGATGGCATCTGTTGCAGTCCGTGTGGATTTATTAGAGGAGTGACCCTGTCTCTCTAGAGCTTGCTTCTGTCACATGTTGCCTCATTCTGTGTTCCCTATTGGAGTACGTGCAAATGATACTTAATTATTGTTAACAATTTTAAGGAAAAACTTGTGTTCTTAGTTCTGTACCAGTGCTGATGATAGATGTATCTATACAGATACAGGCAATTATACACATGTATTTTTATAGATATAAAATAAACTTAGGGAATAAAAAATATAATCAGATGATTTGTGCTTTTGAGTAAGTTGCTTTGATTTCCTCCTGTTGCACTGAATGGCTATATTATATAATTAAAATATTGAATGAGAGAAAATTTTACAAACCAAATCCTGGTGACCTTTTAGTTCCTAATCTCAAAGCTTTCGAGGCAAATCCAGATGCTTGGGAGCCATATCCACATGCAGACAAATCTCAGGTGCAAGAGGAGTGGTTATTAATCAGCAGCTGTGCTTATCAACATTTGTAATTATTCTGCCTCTAACTGAGGTGATAGGTCCTGTGTGTTTGCAGCTGATTTTGTATCAAGTTCTGAAGGAACATAATCTACTCTGGTAATAAAATACTTAAGTTCCTAGGTCATTGTGGATCTAGCAATTTACCTATGTGTATAAATGATACTTACTACCATAAAATACTCTGAGATAGAAACAGTCATGGCCAGATACTCTTAAATATTTTGTTCTCAGGAAATTAGCTTGAGTAGACTTTAAGGTTGTGCATGTGAAACAGATGATGTTTTTCTGAGGTTTCTGTCTGCTTCAGGTGTATCTCTACCATTACATACCCAAATATGCAGTGAGGACATTTGGTGAATTTAAGAGCTCTCAGAAAACAAATGTTCCATCACAAGTAATGTTCTCCTCCTGCTGGTGACAATACCTCAGGATACCAAAATGAATGGCAAAAATGAAAGCAAAACAGCATTTATTTGACCACCAGTGTGAAGCATCAATGTGAAATAAATTAGAACTTGTGCCTGCTTAAGACTTTTCTTTGTATTTTTGATTTGTACAATTTTATGATCTCTTTCCTCTGTTGACCTTGAAAGCACTGGTTATTTATTAGCAGAATATAATTACATTCCTTTCTGCAGGGTTTAAGATGAAAATTGAAACCTTGCAATAATTTGACTAAAAGCTGCTAGAGCATTCAGCCAGCTGTCGAAATTTTAAGAGAAACCATATTAAGCAAAACCAAGCTGTAGCTGTCTTACTGATATCTTAACACAGTCAGCATAGCTACCTGGGTAGGAGGCACTTTGGCTGGCTTAATTTGCTGGCTACAGATATGAAATATTAGCAAAATGCAATTTGGTGACAGCTTACACACTGTGGGCCATGGACTTTTCTCAGTCCACATGTGCAACTTGTATTATAGCCAAATTGATGAATTTATAATTAATTTTCTCCCTCCCTCTCTCTCACATGCATTCTGTTCTGTACAATCTGTATTTGTGGCTTAGATGGACCAGGGCTTTGTTAATTACATGTCCAGGAAAGCATTGCTTGCTATCATCTTGTTGATTCCTCACTGATATAAGTGGCTAAGAACTGACTAAAAACTCGTGGCAGAAATAGCAGCAGCAGCACTCTTACCTAAAATATGACTGTAGTTTGTTTAAATGGTGTGGTTTACCTTTGGAAAAAAAAGAAAAATAAACCCTACTTTGGATGTGGATGACTAAGTTGCTAATTCCCATTTGGCCAGTGCAGTGGATACGTGCCAGAACTTGCTTAATACCCTTTCTTGGTCCTAAAGGTAATTAATTTTTTAATGCAGAAGCAGTCACTAGTATTGGTAAGTAACTCTTTCACTTTATTTGCATTTGCTTTCTCTCGAAATAAAAGTTGTAATGGCTGTTGATATCTTTAAATCTACCAAAACCATTAGATTATCAGAATCTTGCTTTGAAAGTATGTATAGCCTTGATGAGTTGCATATTACAGAATTATCTTGGTTGGTTTCTCTTGCCTTCTCCTCGGAAGTTTGTGTTGCTTCACTCAGCCACCTGCTACTCTGTCATTGTAGACAGCTGAAAGACCAGTACTGCCTTTCTTCTATGTCATGTCCATTCTTCCACCCACCTTTAAGCTTCCTTTCTGGCAGAGGGTTTTGCTCAGCCTTTAACAAAATAGTCTTAATTAAGTTGCCTGCAATTTCACTAGCAGTGAGAAAAGTATTATAAGCATTGATTTAAAGTTTTATTCATTGGTTTGCTGCAAACAATGTCTTACTGAGATAACTATTTTCTGAATTTATTTGGCTAGTGTACAATCAATTGCTGAGGTGCTATGTAATTAGCAAGGACTAAACTAAGTATATCAAGCTTATGCTGAGCTGCCAAGAACTTTGTGAAAATGAATTCAGATAGACAAAGGGAAAACATTCCTGAAAGGTATGGAAAATAACCATGGTAAGTGGTCTGTATGTTCCCAGCAGCAATCCTCTTCCATGTCTAGGAAGACAGCCTTGGAAGGCGTTTAAATGCTTTTACCAATGGCAGGCTTGCAGGTTACTGCCTTCAAGTAAACCTCCGCTCATCCAAGCTGCTTCTTGAACCCTAAATGTCTCTGATTTTGTTTAATACTTCTCTTTCTTGGGATGGTTGGATTCACTGTTCCTCTGTGGTCTGAAATGCCCACTACTAGGTCTCATCAAACCTGCTGCTGTTTGCTGAAACAAGGCTGACTGCCTTGGCTTCTGTGTGCCCAAACAAACAGCTGCAGCAATTGAGGTGCCATTGCCCTGCAGTGATTTTTAACTGTCCCTCTGCTAGAGGCCACCTTCCTGCAACAGAATTGGTGTAGGGGAAAGCAGCCACTCCATTTCACAGTCCAGCACCTTAGAACAATTCCCTTTTAGTTCACGCTAATGCACACCCACGTGTTTCACACAGGGCTGTATGTGGCGTTTGGTGAACTCTAGTGTTAGAACAAAGGGTTGGAACAGCGAGGTCCACCTTAAAGCATCTCCAGTCCCTGGCACATCAGATGCTGCCCCTGTGCTGTGCAGTTGTAGAGAAGCAGAATCACTATCGTGGTAAGTCATTTGGGAGGTGCTGTGCTGCTTCAGATACTTGCAAGGTTATTTAGCACTTTGGGTACCCAACGAATGCAAAGCACAGGTTTTGCATTGCAGACAAATGATAGTCCTTTCTGCACAATACTCAAAAAATGCTTCCAGAAACAAACATTGAAATATGACACTGACAAAATTCTGCCTGCCCAGAAGCTTGTTGATTTAACAGTAACCTCAATCACCATCCAGTGTGCATTGTGTGGTCCCTTGGCTCCTACCTACCTAGCAGGATTTGAGATTGACAAGAATTCCTCCGGTTTTGGACCTTGTGAAAGCAGGATTCTGGCTGACTTCAATACTTCAGTCATTCATAAAAAGTGGCCCCGGCAGGGAGATCCAAAGTGTGGTGACAAATGCATGTATTT
This sequence comes from Daphoenositta chrysoptera, assembly GCA_013397915.1. Classification (NCBI taxonomy): domain Eukaryota; kingdom Metazoa; phylum Chordata; class Aves; order Passeriformes; genus Daphoenositta; species Daphoenositta chrysoptera. The sequence goes on along the minus strand of VZRO01002119.1, from coordinate 2,154,491 downwards.
GTGATTAAAACAGTCTCCATATTCTGGAAGTCCTCCAACTAGCAGGCTAGGATGGGTGAGTTTTGTAATTCCCCTCCTACAGCTGTGCATTAGCCCTCCAACAGCAGTCTGCTAACAGGGTGCAGTAGTACAACTGAAGGCATAGCAGCTGAAGGTAAGATTGTGCAGCATTATTTTTCAAGCCTGGCACCTTTGACAAGAGAGAGAGTTTCATAATTCAACTCAGTTTTTCAAGGCAAAGGCTTCTTACCCATGGGCTGTGTGTGGTCTACCAGGGTAATTAATCTGGCCAGCTTCCCGGGATAACTTGGAAGAGGCCTGTAGGCAAAAGAAGTGGCTCTTTTAGCTGGGGTAGCCTGATCCTAACTACCTCTGTTCTGCTGTCCTTACCACGTTATTGGGTGTGAGCAGTGTATTTGTTTGTGATGGGGCCTTGCATGTCATGAGTGTCACATAATGGCTGTGCAAAACTGGATTGGGTTAATTGGGAACCTTCTGATCTTCTGACCACTTGCAAGCAATGGGGCTTAACCAGGATGTGCATCAGTTCTCCAAAATTGTAAATGTATTTTGTCTATCAATGAGGAGCGGGAAATTTATTCATGTGAGTGCAATTACCTGTAAGGGATGTGTGTTTCCTCTGACAGCAACACATCTGCTCCTCAGACATGCAGAAACACCTGGAAGGTGTATGCAGAATCTAAGCCTAACCCGGTGCTGGCTTCCCCCGGTAACTCTGTTGGTATTTCCCTAGGTGTGCCAGTTCTCAAAGAATAGTTTTACTTTATTTATCCCCTTAATTTTTTAGACTTTGTAGATGATGAAGGCTGTTCCCTGGGAAAGGTGTTAAGCTACTCTGCTTTCAGAAGCTAGAACAGTGAACTGGGCTAGATGCAGTGTAGATGATGTATTCCTATTGCAGGATTCCTGTGTCTTCTCTCTTTTTCTCTCTACTTTTTTTTATAATCAAGTATTTAGTGCAGTTTCTTCACATGTTCAGATGAGAGTGCAGGTTCTTTGATAATGCTGAGACTTCTTGCTTCCCTAGGTATAGGTGTTTTGCCTTCTGCAAATTCATAGTAATGACAATAAACCCATAAGTTGGACAGAACAAACTCAAGCAAAGGAATTGTGTCTCCTCTATCAATAGTGAGGGAATTGTGCAGCTAAGGAAAAGGTCACACTTAATCAGAGATGTGGTCTTAAATGACCTGTTCCTGTCATGAAGTTCTGCAAACTCTCTTTCTGAATTGCCTGAAGTGGAGGCTGAAAGCTATGTACCTTGAAGATTGGATCACAAATCAGTAATGTTGGTTGGCTTAACCCATGCAATTCCACCCTGCTCCTGCACCCCGTACCTGGATGAAATGATGCCTGCTCTGTGTGTCAGCCCCTGCCAGAGTCTTAGGGCACAGCTTGCAGTCAGCACTTGCTCTGTTCTCTCTAGAGGCTGTGACCCTAAAGCTGACAGGTTCCTCTGGGCAGATTCTGAGTGGTGCAGACCCCTTGTATGTGGATCCATACAAAGACTCCCCCCGCTCTGTGTAGTGAAATCTCCCCCACTTCCTCTGGTACTCTGTCACCAGCTTGTCAGCTGCTTGTTATGGACTGTTCAGCTCATGCAACTCTAGTTCATTACTTACTCAGAATTAAAGTGGTTATAATTTGATCAAGTTCCCTTCGCAAGTATGTTAATGCTTTACTTTTGATTAAGAGTGTTTGCGGAGTGGCTCTGTTTAATGATTTGATTTTGAAAGGTAATTCAGGTTAATATTCTTCAGCTTTCAGATGTGTTGTTCCATCCTTCCTGCCCTGTATTACTTGCTCAGGATTTTAAATCTCGCAGTATGGAAAAAGCCTGAAACCATGAACTGTAGCTTGGGATAGCAAAAGCAAAAAAGGCTTAAGAGAGTAGTGAGAAAATGGTTTTGCTAACCCCGTATTCACCTCCCAATATTGGATGAATTGCACGTCTGTAGACCCATCTGGCACTGCAGGGGAGTAATATCCTTTATGACAAAGACATTTTACTTAAGCTTTTCTTCCAGCTCTGGTCCAGAAGGGGGAAATTGATTTAGCCTGTGATGTTAGAAACCAAAATCAAGAAGTGTTGAGACAGAGGGCAAGCTGCACTGTGACACCTTCTGTGCATTCAGACAAGAAACTGGATCCTTTCCCTATTGCAGTGAGCTCCCCTTCTCATCTGTTGCTCCCGTCTCATTCAGACACATGCGAAGTCACATGAACTGTGCTGACAGCACTGCAACTGTTCTCCTGGAATCAAAGGACTCCTCATATGAGCTCATCTGCTCTTGCTGTAAATGCCAGCCTGCAGAGGACAAAGCCTTGGACTTTTTCCATCCCAAAAGGAAGCCTTTAGAAGAAAAAGATTTTTGTTGGGAGTGTTTGGGAACAATATCCCAAGGGAAAATATTTTTTTCTTCTGTTGATGCCAATCTGACTTATTTTTGCAGCTGGGAGCAGAGTCTATAAAGCTGGTATTTCTGAATGAAAGGACAAAGGACTTTTGTGAAGTTCGTTTTAGTCCCTTTGGCTCACATGGGGAAGTGGGACACAGTAAATAGGTTGTGTGTGTGTCTGATGTGGAAAATGATAACAACTGTTGCATAAAGTACCAGAGGCTGTAGTCTATTCTGAAGTAGAAGATTAGGATTCTAAAATACTAGGTTTTTGAGGTTCTATTCAATGGTAATTTCTTTGAGAGACACCCTTGTGTTACTGCATTTGTGAATACTGTTGCACACTGGCCAACAACTTTTCTTTTCCTCTGATGCAGTGGTTGGAAGCTCCCTGCGTGGCAGGAGGGCTGCACAGCCAACAATCATGTCTGGTCCGAACTGTTAGATAAAGGGTATTGCTTAACTTCGTTTTGATCATTTGGGTTCACATAGCTCAAGTAATCTTTTCAGTAACCAACAGCCTCAGTGTTCATGAACGTAGTGCATCAGCCCTTCTTTCTGGGGAGCTGCAGGCCTGCCAGTGCTAGTCCAAACTCTGACAGAAGAGTGTTTTTTGGGAGTAAGCACTTCGTGTGAACCAGAATATCTTGCCAAATTAGGTTGATAAGGGACATTAGTTTTGAAAAAAATGAGTATTTCTGGTGAGATCATTCCCATTTCCCTGTTTGGGAATAGACAGAAAGTTACTTTTTTTTTTCCTCCCCCCCTCCTTTTTTTTTTCTTCTTCTAAATTGAAAGCAGCTTTTCATTTTACTGCTCTTTTCGTGCGTGTACAGCATATAACCAAAGTGAAAACCAGACATTTAGATTGAGTAGTAATAATTTTACGGGAAGTTGTTTCATAAATTTCCATTTGGACCTGGCAGAAAGCTGAAGAGTTGAAAGCTCAGAAGCTTTCATGAAACCAAACCTCTGTACTTCACACACCTTTCATGCCTCTCCCTGCAGTGTTTCCACCTAGATGACTGCAGTGCACTGCAGTGAGGATACATGTGCAGAGCAGCAAAGGCTTCAGCCTGGCATGACTTGGCTGGTCCTCTCCCTATGGGCACCAGTATTTTCATTGGTGTGATGCTGAAATTTGGCAGTGGTGATTAGCTGACAATATGATTCTGTTGCTTGCTGTCAAATTTTTTTAGTGTAAAAATTTAACTTTAAAAGTTAAAAATTTTAAGTATTTAGTGATTATTTTAAACAGTTGTATGAAATGAAGTTTGAGAAATCCTTAACTATTATGATATAGACTCATTCCAATCATCTGTCAGAGCAGTGCTACAAATGTACCACAGGAGAACTCACCTAAAAGCGGAACTGAAGTTGATGTTCCGTACTATTAAAATCTGAAATTTTACCTCTTAAAGCTTAAACTTAGCTTGTGAAAGTTGTTTCACATAGTATGCAAGTGGAACTCATTCCATGACTGTTATGGGAAGTGCATTGATGGGCAACTCTTAATACTTGTTGTATTTCTCTTTTTTTATCTGAAGAAGAAATCTCATGGGGTTTTTCTTTGTTATTGTAGCTTCTCCCAAAACTGTGGGGGAACAAAATAGACACAAAAGCAGATGTGATCCTTCATGCCTGCTGTCACAAATACTCCCTTGAAAAATCATAACGGGAAGGATGAAGACTGGTGCATTTGTTAGGAGATTGAGCTTGCTAGCAGGAAAACATGATGTGGAACCTCCTCCTTGCCAAGGCTGGAAGTTCACATGCAATTGCACCTTTATACTCTCTGAGGGATTAAGAGAAAGACTCTTGAAAGGCCAAGATGCCCATTATGAAGCTACCAGGCTGGAAAGCTGCCATTTATTAGATTAATATGAGCCTGGTCAAGTTTTCAAAACATACATTATAGAAGGAACAATGCTTAGTATTTTATGTTTTCAACCATTCATTGTCATCCTTTGAGACACAAAAGATGTACTGAAGCAGAATTTGTGAGTAATTTAATTCAGGATTTTTTAGTAATGTAGAAATGATTAAGACTTTGGTTCTCAGACATTTTTAACTTTCTTCCTTTCTCCTTGCCCTCACTGTTCTCCTTTTTTGGGTCTTGTAAACACAGTGGGAGGTACCCAATGGATGCACTGTTGCAGAAGCCCTGGGAGATGGTGCAGGACACAGGTTGCTGTGGTCAATAGGGGTGGCCGGGAGAGAAGGTGCCCTGCAGCACAAGGTTGTCACACACCTCTGATTCCCTGTTTCTGGCGGGTCTTGCCTGACTCTCAATCACTTCCTTCTCTTTGCAGATTTTCTTTAAGCTCGGACTAAGGAGCAGGGCCAGCTGGTGGGGCAGACAGCCCTTCTGTCACACGAGATCAGCAGACCTGGAGTGCCCCCAAGGCAGGAGGTGCACGGGTGGACAAGGCAGTAAAGGGGCTTGGGGTGGTGCCTTCCCCTCTCGGTGTTCCCTGTATTTCCTGCTGCGTTTGTGGCTGCTTTCCCCTCGGCTTGGCTCTGCTGCCTGCTCCTCAGCGCGGTGCTGTGTGCGGGGCGCGGGAGGGCACCTGGGCCGCGCTGTGCCCGCCCGCGGAGCTCGGCAGTGCCCGCAGGGAGCAGCGCTGGGCACGGGCTGCGCCTGCCGCCGCACCTTCCGGCAGAGCGCGGGAAAGGGAAAACAACCCGGCCGTGTCAGGTGATGTCTGGTGCTAAACACTGTGTTTAACGATTGCCCTTATTTTGGCGTTAATGGATGAGGGAAAAAAACTGTCACGGTATTGGAATAGGAAGTTAAAGATGTGAAAAGTGGAAAATGATGCTTCAGGTGACACTGACAAAGGGCATTCAGAGCCTTAACACAACTTTTAGACTGGTTGGTGAGTTGCTTCATTCTTTGTATTCTTTTTAGCTTATAGAAGTGATAAAGTCATCTGCACATCAGAAGTGCTACAGAGATTAAACTGTATCACACTTTTTAAATCACACTGTTCCCCATTTAATAAAAACATTTTACAGATGAACCAGGAGCATTGCTTTGCCTAAGAAAGTTGGCAACATGAGAAGTTTTTATGAAATTTTCCTTACATGTTTAGAATAGCAATAAGCAGAATTTCATCCTGTTTTAATGGTTTGGATGTGGCTGCCTGGAAATTCAAACCCCTGGGAAAATCTCACACTGCTAAATGTGTTTTCATTCTGTGTCAGACCCTTCTTCTCTCCAACCCTGTCCCCCAAACTGTAAGGTTGTTCATTGAATGCAAAGTAATTTTTGAGATGTTCAGTATTTTGATTTTATGAATGTAAAATCATAAATACAATCTTAATAGTCTGTTACAACTGAAAATCAAATCACTGGGAAAAAATAACAAGAATTTATTGCTTCAGTACTTATCAAGGGAGTTAAGTCATTGGACTATTCTTGCAAAATATTTAAACTTCTGATAAAACTACATTTCCCATAGAGAATGTAGTTCTGGCTTACTTTGGCTTTCTAAGATTAGTGCTAGCCAGCAGCAATCCTATTAACTTTGCTTAAGATCTAGGGGTCGAGTTTAAAGCAAAACCTTCAGTGAGTTTACATGTTTGTGCATTTCTGAGAATGCTATTTTATGTAACTTCAGGGACCTTATCAGCAAGAAAGAATAGATAAACTGAAGCAAATTTGGGGTGCTGACTGTAGTGATATATAAAACAGTGACAAGAACAAAATTAGACATTGATAGCATTGGCAAGTGGGATTTTTAATTGTTGCAGTAGCCAAAATTCATGGTTTTATGCATCATGATAATTGAAACCAGTTATTAATTTGGCACTCAGAGTGATAAGGAGAAAGAAAATTGATCTGTAATAGGAAAAAAAACAAACAGTCTTGGATGTCAGCTGCTGGTAGTATTTTTTTTATCAGTGGTGTAGGTTACAGATTCTGTTCCATTCATTCTGTAAGCTTAATTTTTTATTGCTAGCATATTTTTATGCCTTCATTTTCTTTTAATTTGAAGACTTAGAGCAATATTTTACTGTCTGTAAGTGAGTGTTTCTTTCAAATATGCCCTGATGTAAAATGCTGAGAGGGTTAGCTTCAGCTTTTTTCTTTACCTACTGTATACTTTTCCTGACATGTTAGATTAACTTTCAGCCGCAGGCCAATCTGTCAAAGAAACAGGGAATGTCTCCTGCTATGACAGATTTGCCAGAGGCTGAGGTTTGAAACAAGCTGGGTATTGCTTCTTACACAAAAGTAATTTCTCCCTACTGAAGAGAGCTATCACCGAATCAGCTGAACAGAGCCTCTGACTTGCATTACTAGGTTCTGATCAGAAAATCTGCAACAGGCATTTTTTCTAATAAACTTATATGCCACAAAGGAGCTCTGTCAGTGTGACTGTGGGAGAACTTTCAGCAATATAAGGTCAAAATAATTTCCTCAAGGATATTAGGAATCCAATATATATTTTAAAAACTTTCCCTGGTTGACTTCAGTATTGTTATCATGTTGGATGAATATACTGCTGCAGAGATAGACCCATAGGTCAGACTTTAGCACAGAGACAGGACCTGTACTATCATCCTGGCATCTGCTACAAAAATAACCACCACACTCCTCAAACCCGACTCAATTTACTGCATGAGCCGAACACAACTGTGATCTCTGCACCCCACTTGTCCTGCCTTGGCTGTGGTGCTGAGGCGCTCGAAGCTGCTGCACATCCTGAGTGTCCCCTGGCAGCAGAGCTCCTTCCAGGGCCATGTGGAGAGGCAGCTCTCAAAGCCAGTCCGGGTGTGCAGCAAAGCCTGGCATCTCTGCAGAAATGGCTCAACAGGAGCGTCTGTCCCAGGCGGCCCCCGAGAGGTGACCTGGGAATCGCAGAGCAGCCTCTGCTGCTGGGCAGCTCACGGGCTGAAAGGAACTCACGCTTCCTTCTGCCCAGGCTCCTTTTGGGATAAACTGCTGTCTTCCCTCTTCAGAACCGACAGGCAGAAGGTGTGTGAATAACACAGGGAGCGTTATGAGAGAAAAGAGAGGATTGGGCTGGGATTCCTTGCTGCATCTCCTGCCTTCTGTGATGTGAGTGTTCAACGCTGCGAGCAGTGCACTCCACAGACTGGGGAAGTGGCATCAGTCTTTTGTTTTACTGGACTTCAGTACCCCTTACATGCAAGCCAGACACTAGGATAGTACAAGATTTGGGTTTAATGAAGGAATTAACACATATCCTCTATCAGGCAGGTGTCATAAAAAAGAACTGACTTAACCCATGTAATGGACCCCATATAGCATTGGAATAGCTGAAGCTGTGCCCATTTCCATAGACTAATTTAAGTCATTACAGCTATTACCTTGTGCCAGCCAAGGATCCGACCCAATTAAATTGGAATAACAAGCAATGTTCATTTTAAGACTTTCTCCAGGAATGCATGTCTGCCTTATTGCTGATTACTGATCACAAAGTTCATAAGCTGCTGGTTACAATTTAATTTCCCCCTTATGAAGTGGAATCCCTATTTGGATTTACTTAAATACATATTTGTATATTTGTAAATGTTGTGAACAGTAAATAGATGTGATATCAATTTATATTACATAGTTCCCAGAGGCTGTAATTTCCCCTTACAGCTGCATGAAAACACAGTGTAGTTCAGAGGGCTGTGGTGAGGTGGGAAGTCTAGCTCAATACTGTTTCTTTACTGAAGTGCAGGGAGAGTTCTTGAGTGCATTTTAAGAAGAAATCACTGTTCATCTGTTGAAATGTTGTGGGTTTCTGAGGAATAAGAAGGCCTAGAAGCTTGCAGGTTTAAAAGTTCAAGAAATGCCAAAAAAAAAAAAGTCTTCACATGTACTTGAAGTGGCAGAAAGTGAAGTGTCATGTGGGCTGGGGATCTGCTGGATCTGAGGTAGGGTCCTGTTTGATTTGAAGTAGTATGGCTGTGCCTTAATGCAGCTAAAACTTTAGCCCACTGTGGGTACACACGTGCCTGCAGTCAGAGCAGTACAAGCCCCTTTGCTGACACACACATCAACATGGAAATTGAACCCTATGTCAGAGCTTCTTACTATAAAAAAATAAACAGAGAGCTGGGAGGAAAAATAAGAACCAAAATACCTGAATTAAATGTACAGATTAAATCCTTGATGCAATATCCATACTGTGAAAATGTCTCCAGCCTTGCAAAGCTGTAAACTTGTTAGTTCTCACTACCCTCGTTGTGGCATTGCCCATCTCTCTGCAGTTTTAATGACTGCATGCAGAAGAGCATTCCTAGTTACCTTTATGTTTCTGTTGCCACCAGAACAGGAGAGGTGCAGCTAAACCATTAATACTGTGACTCTACCCTGTCTGTCCTGCTGCAGACTGTCTGCAATTGGCCTTTCAGTAGTCACTGCCAGAGTTAAACAACAGATATGTTACACTGTCATAGTTTAGTCTAAACTCATTGTGGTTACTTCTGCTTTCTAAAGAATTAATTGTTTGTGACAAATACTGATTGCTGTTGGTTGAACAGGGCACTCGATACCTTCTTACGGACTGGAAGGCACCTTACTCATCTGCAGACATTCAGTGTAGCTGCATCACATGTGCAGATTACAATACACAGCAGTGGTGCCACAGTGGTTTTTGTTCTTCTGAATTGTCTCCAGGACCACGGTCTTAGCCCTTCAAACAGGCTGAGAGGACAGGACTGCAAAACCCAATAAACAGACATTGATGGTGGGGGCTTTTTTGCTTTTTCTGGCCACTACTCTCACTGGTATGCTGTGGAGTGTTAGGAGACTTAAATTGCACTTTGGAAAAACAAATGACCAAAGTAAGTGACATGCTGTGATACCCTTGGCTGGGCTTTTTAATAGTGTTTGTTTGCTTACTTGCTAATTTGCAAGGTCTGGTAATTTGCAATTGGCCTCCCAGTCCTTAGCACTTAGAATTAGTGCAGTCCTATTGTATTAGGGACAAGCAAGTCAAAAAGAGAAGCATCCCATGTTGGGGAAGCTACAGGAAAATGGTTTGAATATCTGGCAATTTTTAGCGTGGTTCTTATAACTATTTTGTTTTTGTGTAGTTCTTAGTTCATCCCCTTGCATGTAAATAGCCGTCTAAAAATGAAAAGTCTCTCTTAGTCTTTAGTGAAGGTGATCTCTTGTTATTGTTACTGTGAATGCCTCCATGCCTTTTATCATTTTTATGATGGTGTAAGTAATGTGTCATCTATGTAGCATCTGCACAAGGTTTGCTGAAAATTAAGCTGGTTTAGAGGATTATATTTCAAGTCTGTCATAGCAATTTCAGCGGTGATGTTCTTTTATTTTAAGCAAATTATTCTGAAGTTCTTATGTGTTCAGTAGTTTGGTTTTTTTTTGAGAGAGAGAAGAGATGGGGAATACATTCAGTTTGAAACTCAGTAAAATCATTGTCTTATGAAACCTATCTGGATTTTAAAAACAACACTAGTAGATAACACATATTCAGTCCTATCATCAAGCCATTCCTACCTGATGCTTTCGTTGAAAGGATGATCTTTTGTTAAAAACAGTGTTAAGAGCTCTCAGAAATTTCTTTTCCAGCACTTTCCAGTTTTCCATGGACTTTCTGAAAAGGTTATCGTAACATTAAAAGTTACGAAAGGGTTGTTTTAAAGCAAGACATTAAGTAAACATTCTTAATGATATTTTACTGCTTTATAAAGCAAAGATCTCCAAAGTTTCAATTCATAGATGCATACTGAATAAACTAGACACACCCGTGAATGGAAGAAATCAGTCCTTTATTGCTGGAAGTCAAGAGAGCAGTTGCTGTTTTTTCTCTGAAGAACAGGAGTAATTTATGAAGTGATTCTCTGGACTGTGTTTAATCTCTAAGAAAAAGAATAGAATAATGCTTCTGGGAAAGAAAGTCAGCAAAATCAGATGTTGTCCTTGTATTGAAATTATTGCTACCAATAATATTGTATTTCTTAGTGCACTCATTTTTTTTGCTGTCCAGAACCCTCTAATTATGGCAGGTTTTGCTTCTGAGGCTGGTGACAGACAAGGTTATTCAGTGTTTGGAGGTGATTCCCCTTTCCATCTGTTACATGATCCTCTGTTCCTATTGATGCCAGATGAAAATTTCTTCCTTATTTTCTGGTTTCTTTTATTCTGTAATATGCCAATGCATAGTTTCATATTTAAAATTCCTACTATGATATAAACCAGCTTGAATACAGAAAACGTTTTATTCAGGACCACTTTATTTTCTATTATTGTTCAGCTAAAAAAGACGAGAGTAAGGCGAATTCCTCCTTCACACATTAGGATTAGCTGGAGAAAGTGGCAGATTCCTTCCCTTCTGCTCTAAGGTTGGTTATGGGCTGGTTTACACAAGTTTTTCTGGCCTGATTCTTGGTTTTATAGTTTAGGATGTCCCTTTATTCATGCTTCATGGACAGAAGTATAGTAAGTTTTACTGATACAGGTCATTTTGTATGAGTTTAAAACTGAACACCTGGCAACAGAAGGGGATGACTTGTAGTCTACGGTTAAAATTGTACCACAAAATGTATTGGTTTTAGGGGGAGTTATCTGATATCCTTAACGGAGAGGTTTTTCTGTTTGTGAATGAGGTAGGCAATTTCATTACTGCTATATGTCTTAGCCTCCTCTTATCTTAGCTTTATTGTACAACCCCCATTATCACCGAAGCTAAACGATCCATACTTACTAATGGACTGTTCTTACCTTTTGTCTGGAAGGCCGCTATAAAGATGGAAAACAGGATCACTTGACTGATTAAAGGCCAAGTTTGGACCACTTAATAGCTGTGTCTAGTTTACGTATACTGAATTTATTACTGAATTTAAATGCAGGCAATCAGTTGGTGATTGAAACTTTGTGCTGAGGTTCTTCTCATGGTGCCCCAGAACTGCAGGTTGATCTATTGATATGATAAAGATTTTTCAATTTTATTCATTTATTGTAGAAAAAAAATCAATGTGGGCTGTGCTAGTCAGAGGAGATGCTTCACAAGAGCCTGCCAGAAATGAGCAGGCTTTCATGAAGCCTAAGAGGGAACTGGACTGGATTACAGTGGATGCTGCAGTGCTTTGGTTTCCTCACTGCAGAGGTAATCAAGGCAGCCCAGCCCATCGAGGAGCAGAGATGTTCAGTTGAATGCAGATTTGTGAATTCAGCTGTTTTACATATCACAGAATAATTCAGGTTGAAGGGGACCACTGTGAGTCACCCGGTCCAAACTCCCTGCTCAAGCAGGGTTCTTTTAAAGCACATGGCACAGGATTGTATCCAGATGGTTCTGGAATATCTCCACTGCGGGGGACTCCACCATCTTTCTGTGCAATCTGCTCCAGTGTATGGTCACTGCACAGTAAAGAAGTTTCTCTTCATATTTACGTGGTACTTGCTGTCCATCAATTTCTGCCCGTTGCCTCTTGTCTGTTGCTTGTAAATGTTCTTTCTGTTCTTCTGATGTCCTGGTATCTCACAGGTTGGTCTGAGCAGACTTTGTAGACAGCACATCTGCTGCTGTTCAGAGCACGGTGCTGCTTTGACTGCAGCACAGCCAGGTTTGGAATAATTTTCTTTATTCAAACCAAATATATTAACATTTCAAATTATATTATGCTGTATGACTCACTTAAAAAGATGAGAGAAAAAACTGTAATTGGATAACTAGTGTGAAACTTGTGTTCCACATCTGTGCCAACTTTTGGGTTCTTAGTTTAACTCTGATTTGCCAGCCACTGTAGGTATATTGTTTGGCTAATGCCTGATGGTGTGGAGGTGACTAGGGAAATATATGCCTCCCTGCTCTGTGTCTCGAGAGTATTGTCTCTCCTGTGGATTCTTAAGGAAACATCTGTGCAAGCAAAGCTACTTTTGGGGTTTTTTTTTATTACTTGGTTGTAATTTGAAGGTGAACTGCAGTAATGGCCTTGGCACGGAAATGGTTTCTCTTGTTTTTCCAGATATATACCTGTGCCTCTTTTCTAACTCTACATTATCCCAGGTAGTTTTGTTGAGTGATACTTAAACTATTTAAAAGCTATTTTTAATATTCAAGGATTGTGATACTGACTCATGTGATATTTTATGCCAGTCCTGTCATCTGTAGTCACTAAATTTAATGCACTTCCAAAATTGTCTGGTGGTGACCTTGTTCTGAGGTTGTTGTGAGTTCTAGCTAAAATTTGCCGAGTATTTCCAGATTCTGAGTTTCAGGGTGGCAATGAACGATATCAGAGAGATTTGAGAAGACTGTGTTTCCGCAGAGCTTGTGAATCCACAAATGTCTTAAACAATACAGACTGAGAAAAATGTTGTGAAGGAACTAAACTAAACCTTTGTTCCCCAGCCAAGGACAGTTTAACATTTGTATTCACATGCTTTAGACAATGGATAGTTTGGTGTCTGAGGTGATGAATTTTTTTAAGTAGCCATACAATGTCACATTTCTTTTTGATCTGCACCTTAATTTTCATCTACTTCTGTGTGTTGCTGGCTGAGGGCCACTAGTTTTCTATCATGAGAAATGGGTGCTGAATTAGATTTGCTTTTTTTACCCAGCTCTGAAAAGATGTGCATTATCAAAGCAGTTGTTTGGCTCAGAATAAGAGAAGAGAGTTCTGTAGGGAATACGCTTAGCAAAGCAATGCCATAAATAGGTCTTGTGTCAGTGTTTGCTGTAATGTCTTGATATGTGTCATTATGAATTATATATTATTTCAGATTTATCACTTCTTCCACTGATAAGGGACATTGCTCCTTTGAGTGAGTTTTCTTCATGGCTTAAAAGATTTACTGATACATTGAAATTCCCTGTATTGGAGATTCAGATGAACTTTGGAAACTTGAGATAAGAACTATAAATCTGCTATAAACTAGGATGCCATTTCTCAAAGTGTGTATTTATTGACAGAGCTTGCACTAGCTTATTCTTCTGCTTCTCATATGGGTGCATCAGAAGAGATTTTCTTTTCAACAGTATGAACCAAAAATAAAAAACTAAATGTGGGTCATACAGGGAGTATATATATATATATATGGATATTCTGGGGTAGACAGCTTCATTTAATTTAAGCTCTTTATGCAGAGTTGTCTTCACTTGAACACATTTGAAGATAAGATCGCTCAGTGGATGGCATAAGGGCAGCAGGCAGGGAAGCCACTATAAAGCTTTCATTAAAAAGCCCCAACTCTACTTTTTACATGGAAGGAGGCCTAGTGTATCCTTGATCTAAAAATCCCACCTGCTGAGACCTAACCTGCAAAGTTTAGCTTGCATGGGAGAATAAATGGGACAGTATTGGTCCACCTGACCTGGCCCTGGATCCCCAACAGGACGCTGGACCTGAGGGGATACCCACGTATGGGAGACCCTTCAACAGATTTGTGCAAGGAGGTTCTGAAAACTCTGTAAAACTATTTTTCTTTCCCAGCATTAGTAGGATTATAATCCGTGTAAAGCTACTAATAATGATATACCTGAACTTGATGTTTGAAATCCCAAACTTATTAAAAAAAAAAACCTTTAATGAAGATCGGGCTATAGAAAGGAATGAGTGAATAGTACTTTATTTCTGTAGCTGTTTTTCTCTGATCCCAACTGAGTTGCATTTTTTTGCCTCTTTCTAGCTCCTTTTATTTTGTAAAATATTGAAACAGAAATTGCTATTGAAATTTTGTAATAGACTTTCATAACAAGCAGCTTAGTTACAGAATCTGTCTTCTGTTCAGGTCTGCTTTCATCCCATTTTATGGTTCAGCTGAGTTAAAGATAAGACTCAGATGATTTCCCCTTGGGACCTATTAGATCCAGCAAGAGATTTCTTGGTATCACTTCCCTGCCTTTTACCCAAGGGCAGATTAGGGGCTGGCTTACCCCATTTTACTGCCATGAAGTGAATAATAGTTCCACTTGCACCACTGCAGAGGTGCTTTGTATTGCTGTGATTTCATCTGCTCTGTTAGTTCTGGCCACTGAAAAGTGTGGCAAAATCAGGTTTTTGCTTTGTTCATATTGCCAAATATAAGACAATCTAAGCCTTAAGACATGATCCCAGTATTAACGCATAAGTCTCGATCTTTTTGCCACTCCCTCTTCCCCAAGCACTGAATCATTTATCAGCTGACATGGGCATTATGGACAAATCCATTGAAACTTGGAGTCATGTTGCAAAATGCACATACAGAGCAGAGAGATTCTCCATTACAATTGTGGGATAATTCAGATAAGTCATCTTTGATCCCATTTACAGTGGGGAGGGATGAGCAGAAATGTGTTGTGTATGAGTGACAAGGAATTCTCAAATTTAGCAGCTGATAATATGGTATGGAGAAAAGAATGTGGGACTACTTCACCCACCCCCAGCTTCATCCAGATCTTAAAATCCTAAGTTCTCAGTTTGTGGCTATTTATCTATGAGACTTATAGGGACAATCAGTACTGATTAAATATTGAAGCAATCTAAATCAGGATAGCATTTCTTCCTTTGCTTTCTAGTTACTCAAGACCTGACTCTTCAGCAGCAGTAGCAGATCCATTGGCATCTCTGCAAAGTGTCCAAGGAAAGCACCAGGAGCTCTAAGCTTCTGTTGTTTAGCCTGGGTGCAGCCTCTCTGAATTCATCTTGATAAATGTCAGAGGTGAGCTGAGTCCTGCTTGTCCAGTTGGGCATGTGAGCACCTGGGCATCTCCCCACATGTGTGAGGTTAGTGCTGTGTGCTGGTTCGTGTTCTGGGCTCTTGCAGTGCTTGTGATGTCTGGGGCTGTCTCTTTGTGTAGCTCTTCCCCAATGTGAGAGGCCTCTTATGCCCTAAAGTTTAGCATCAGATGGGTTTTGCTTCTCCAAATGGCTTTGCTGTTTGCTGAGACTGCCTGACTGCCAAAGCTTGGATGAATGGAGGTGTTCTGATTTTATACCTCAGAAGATGCCAATCTGTAAGGAAGAGACTGAATCTTGTACAGTCGTGATCAAACACCCTGTTTGCTGCTTAGCTGGGGATGAGTGGTAGGCTTAGAGTGATGGGTCATGCTGATGCCATCTTTTAGTACAATAACAGCACTTGGATGGTCTCATGCTATTAAATGGTAATAAGTGATAGACAGAGTAAAGAAGTTTTGATTTTTTTAGTCTCTCACTGATCTAACAAAGAAGGAATGGCTAAGCTTGTGTGAGGTTTAGATCACACACTGACTGGCTACTTGATCAAGAGGAATTGATCTCTGGCTACAGTAGGTGCCACAGGAAGCAAGGAAAGATGTTTTCTTTCTCCAATTTGTCATAAAGGATGAAAGCACTCAGTGATGTACAGCAATTAATTAGAGCAGCGATGAACTTCTATTCTGAATATGTGGTGTGTATTGAAATGGGAGCAAAAGAAAATATCTTTCTTTACACTCCTCACCCCCCTTTCTTTGAGGGGGGGGGGGCTGTGTTTTTTTGTAGGAAGGGGGTTGTTTAGCTCTACTGCAGATCTAAACCTAGGTGAATTTACAGGGATGTCTTTTGAGATGGACTTGTCCCAGCCATCCCAGCTCAGAGTGAGAATAAGTCAAAGCTGGTTTTACTCTTTTTGTCAGATGTTTTGACTATGATTTTTGGCAGGAGACTCATGCAGACACAGTGGACTGTCTGCATAGAGCTGCAAACAATATCAGGACTTGTATATTTTCATTTTGTCTTCCAATAATTGGAAATAAATCCTTCAGATGGAAAACAGAATGTATTGCTTGTAGCATATGGGGGAAAGTCTGACCAAGGTAATAGTGTTGTATTTTTATATTTGCTGAGATGAATTGATTCACTTCCTTGCATTTCATTTGCAGAGCCACTTTCCAGTTCTGCTCAGCTGGACAAGATCAAGAGAACGGCATCCAAGTAGGAATTTTCTTCCCCAAATCTGTAAGTTGTTTTCAGTATTTCTGTTGTGCAGGCTGCTGTTTTGTTCCAACACAGTATAGGTGAGTTTAAATTAAGAAAGCTATCACTGAATTTTTAAAGGCAGAATTTGTTATCCTAAATGTTAGTGTTTTGCATTTCTATACATCAAAGCTGATTCTTCTTTGACTTCATGCCAATATAACTGTTGGCTTCATTCAGTCAGTTTACCCGCCAGTAATTAGTTTGGTGAGAATCAGCAAAGTGTCTGTTTTTCCCCTACTGCAATGCATATATTCACCTTTCTAATGTACTAATAACACTGATGCATTTGTCTGAATCTCGATACATGCAGAGAGATAACGGTGTTGTTTCTGGGTATAAAACAAACAAAACTGTTTTAGGCTTAATCTCTTTGCCCAGGAAGGTGTAATTTGCATATGTAGCTCACTGGCATGAGTATGTTTTAGTCTTCTGTGTCTGATGCAGAAGGTGTGAATTATTATGGCCACTAGGAGCAAGCATTAGTGCTTTATTCAAGTTGGTGCATGACACGCTTTTAGCTATGGAGATCCCTAGTGTGCTGCATGTGGGTGGCAGTTGTCTATTAGTGTCAGATATTTTCATAGGCAGAGTACAAAAAATGTATTTTACTGAACGTTACTTCAGCTTTTGCAGTTGTGAACTGACACCTGTGAACACAAAGGGAGCACGTTGCAATCTGACACACAGCATTCGTGCAGACTGTGAGGGAAAGAGATCTGAAGGATGCTGTAGGAAGGAGTCTGCAGGATTTGAGGTGGAGTTGGCTGCCCAGCTCAGTGTGCAGGCAAACAAGCTGCTCCACATGTCCTCCTCTCTGCAGGAGTGCTGTTAATGCTGTTAGTTCCTGGAGTGCTTGCAAAAGTTCAGGGTGCCTTTGCAGGTAGGTCTCATTCAACTTTAGGAGTCTCTGCCTCTGTAAAAGTTAGGACTAGAGCTAAGTTTGTTGCCTTCTTAAAATGAAGACTTGGAACGCCAGATTTGGCTGTCGAAGCAGACCAGGTTCAAGTGGCTGTCCTAGCTCCACTGCAGTTTACACAATGGTATAATCTGCTGTGTTAGTTTGCAACAGGCAATGTGGGAAGAAGGTGCCCCCTGCATTTGTAGATTACTTGTTTTATTTTCTTTCGCTGTGGTGATGGTTGCTAGTGTTATGTAAAATATCAGTTAATCAGGCACAGCCCACAGGAGCCAGGGCAGTTCAAAGCACAGCTACTTTCAAGAGACTCCCTAATGCCTTAGGGGAGTAAACTTTGGCAGACATTGTAGGTTTACTGTGTCCCTAGTCAAAAAGTTGTGCTGTTTGGCATGCTGATGGGAGTATTATTGAATAAACATAATACAATATTTACACTCTGATTAAAAAAAAGTCAAATACACTGTTCAGAGAAAAAGGCTCTGATAAAAGGAACTGGTTTTGGTTTTTTTCCATAAGACTTCTTGTTTTGTTATGTGGTGGTTATTTTGTTGGTTTTTTTAAAACTACTATATTTGCATGGTAGTAGGAATATAAACTTGTAAACTATCTGGACTAAGAGGTGAGACTTTCCATATTTCACTGAGAGCTCTGTAAAATGGAGTCCTTCCAAGCATGTTCCCTGAATATGGAAGTTATATGCCAAACCCCTAATTCTGAGCGAACCATAGTTATAGACTACTTTCTTCCTCTATAGTGCCATTTTTGTGGTACTGTTTTAAGCCTCTTCTTAAATAATTCCTCAGTTTACTCTTTCTTGAGCTCTTGTTATAAAGAATTATGCTTATAAACCCACCTTAGAACTAAGAATAAGCATCATAAAGCTAAAAATGCAAACTTCCATAACTTGCAAGCTAAAAGTACAGCCATGAGAAGTATTTGGGCCTCTATGAATGTTGATATGATCTCAGATGAGGATTCATGGACTTATTTACAAGAATAACTTACTTTAATCTTTGCATCATGGGGGTGGAAGTGTCATGCAGTGAGGATTTGAAGAGGTCTTGTATTTCCTGCAGTGGATCTTTGCACTCTAAAGACTACAAAGCAAAAACTCTTATTTTGTGCAGAAGATGCTGATTTATGTGCCTGTATTGCTCTCTGAACTAGGGTAGGAAACAGGACTCAGCCTCTCTGTGGCAGGTACCACTGTGGGTCTGCGGCAGCCGCGGGGTTTCTGCCCGTGGTGGGGACCAGGGCTGTGATCTGGGGCCTTCCTGGCACTCCCGCCTGCAGGTGGCAGCATCTTCCTGTTTTATGGGATGTGGTGCCAGTGCCCGGCAGCCCAGAGTCATTGGGAAACTGAAAATTAAAACCAAGAGCTTCCCACCCCTGTTTTAAGGTCAACATTCTGCTTTTCTTCGAGTAAATGTGAGGCAGGACCCGTTTGACATCTCTGTCAGACTCGCTTGTTCTTTGTCCATTTGCTTTCAACATGGCTTTTTCCTTTGGTTTTGGGTCAGTTTTTCTCCATGTGTTTTTATCCACTCTGTTGTCAAACCTCCAAAGTCTAAGGTCTGTTTGAAGGTAGAAGCAGGGAGTTGGAGAAGTGCTCACTGAAATGTCATACTGGCAACTTGGCAAGAAAGAGCAATTAGTGGGTATTGAGAAAACTGTGCATCATTTCGACTCCTGTTCAAATACACATAATGTTGTTGGACCCAAAAATCTCCAAGATAGCTGGAAACAAAACAAGTAATGTTTTGACTTTTAACAATGTCATTCTGATTTCCTTAGGATCCTCATTCTCTGAATTAAGGCTGTTAGAAGACAGACATTGTTATCAACTTGAATAATAAATGTGTTGCATTAATATATGAATATTAATAAGAGCAATTAAATAAAAGAGTCTTAAATTTGTTCCAGCAAGATAAAAAAGCCAACAGAGCAATAGTAAAACAGTGGGATAAATCAGGATAGTGAGAGAATTAGCTCTAGAAAATGAGAGAGGACGGAGGATTTTTAAAAAAAAATCTAACTACATTAACTACTATTAAAATTAGGCTGCTTTTTCACTAAAATATCAAACATGTAGCTTGTCTCGAGGGAGAATATGTAACACTTGTGCCATTGGGACACACTCTCATGAGGATCTTCCTCTAGTAAAGACACAGGGCAACGGCTGCTGTACCAATTGCTTGGTGTTTAAATCGAAGTCTGGCAGAGGACTGAGTGTAGGCGGTGACCAGATACAGAGGGGGTGGAAAGATGCTCACATGACTACTCACAATAAGCCAAATCAACCAAGACAGGGATGGAAGCAGGTGTCCAATGTCTCTTGTATTGGCTTTCTGTGCCCAGGGTGTCCCTTTCATGGAGGATTTACAGCTACACAATTAGAGCAGCCTTGCAGTGCATGAAGCAGCTAGAGAGGTATTCAATCTACTGTGTTTCTCTACTGGTGGTAGGCACAGTTACTGTTCCAGAATGACACTGGCAGTATTGCCTTGGATAATACTGGAGCTTTATCTGCCTGGCTGCTGCCCAGTAACTGCTGCTTATCTCAGCAGCAATATCAGACTGCTTCTTTAGGTTTGTCCCTTGCATTGGAAAAGGAGGCCCATGTGTGTTCTCTATACCTGTATCAGGGATCATATCCTACACACTAAATCTTTTCTCTAAAGGAACATGAACAGTGCCCTTCTCTTGTGCTAAGGATCCATAATACACTACAGGTTTTCTTCTATTAGGTGAAACTAAGAAATACCATAATTTTGAATGCTGATTCATCTTCCTTCATGGTAACATGGGAGATCAAAACACATTGTTCTTGCTATGAGGAAGTAGCAGTACATTTGTGACAATGACAGGTTCAGCCAGCAAAATTCAAGTGCCATGACTTCTAGGAAGCTGAGAGGTGTGTGACAAAACACTGGTTGTGCATAGAAGGCTTTTTTGTCTAATGCAACTCAGTCTAGGCTGTAACAGATTTGGAATTTGGCTTCAGACATGGACTTTAGAATCCTTGGGAGGGTGATTAAAATAGGAGCTTGCTCATCATCCATGTGTTTAAAGCCTCTTATTCTAATGTCTTCAAACACACTACAAAAGTGTTTTGCTGTAGTCTTCATGTTCAATTACCATCATCTGCCCTGTTCCACACCTCTTGTGCGTGTAACTTTGATGTGAATTACTGGAATTATCCTGCATGTGCACACATCCTTGTTAAAATATGTGGGTCAGTGCTGCTGTCTTCTCTGCTGAACAGCACTGATTCTCATCTATGTCAACTGCCCTTTCTAGAAATTGAAATAATACCCCTGGCCAGTTTCAGTGTTATGCCTAGAAAGTACATTACTCATGAGGATGTGTTCTGCCACAAAGAATTGTCGTGGAAGTTAACACGATACCATATACAGTTTTTGAGGGCTTACTTAACTCTGTGTTTGCAAGGCATTTTTCTTTTTCTACATTTAGTTCTGTAACATGACACTGATTTCTCTATCCAGCTACAGAATTGGTATAATGAAAGCCCCTTTTGGTCCCTCCCCAGTTTGCTGCACAGGGCAGAATTTGGATGTGGTGACACATTTCTTGTGAATTGTTTTCTTCCAGAAGGTCAAATCTCAAAATGGTCTTCACTGAAGGTCTTTTCACTAGAAAATTCCAACTCAACAATGATAGCCATGGACCCATAATGGTTCCATCAGTGTTTGACAGGAAGCCATGTTTTGTTAATATGGAAAGATTTATGTCTTGTACAATTTGGACTACAGTTACCATGAAACCCATACTGCAGTATTTTGGGATAACTCCCAGGTTGTGACCCCTGGGAGTCAGAAGTGGAATTCTGTTGGATTTTTTGTCAACAATTTTTTTCTTAGATGACTCTGCTGAATATGAAGCAGAGCCAAGCTGGTACTTCATTAATCTGCAGAGCATATTTTACTGTAGATTTTTTTTTCCAGGTTGTATACAGTTAGGTTTATATGCCACATAAATGTTCATTTGGAAGTGAGTCCAGAATGACGCTGAACATTTTATTTGTTTGTTTTTTGTGGCTTCTGTGATTAGTGAAGTTAACACAGCATCTTTTGGGCTTAGGTCATTCAGATTTCTGATACAGACATGGAAATGTTTTTCATGCAATGCTTTCCCCAAAGTTCTCTAGTACATACGATGTTAGTTGTGGAGGCTGATGTTTTTCAGAGAACACAAAACCCCCTAAACAACTGACCAAAATAAAAACAACTTCCAGGTTTTTCAACCCCACTGCCCTTTCATGGAAAGCAGGAGCTAGGAAGGGTTTCAATGGAGAATGGACTATATTGCAGTCGGTGATATGTACACAGTGAATACATACCTTGTTATTTTCCTATGGAGAGCTGTTGTGATTTCAAGACGTTGATGCTTGATCTAAATGATAGGATCGCACATTCAAGGCTGCAGGAGAAAATAGTGAGCAGTGACAGGTGTCTTTATTTTTTCATTCAGCTGACTTTTCTACCATGATCAAAATTGCAATAAATTGAAATATTGCTGTTAAGTCAGAGCAGAGTCAAAAGAGAGTGTCACTTTGATTATTCAGAGGCCTGCTCTTTTAACAAGATTCTATGGTGGTAAAAGAATTTGCAGGATCTAAATATTTAAACACCATTTCACCAAACAAGACCTGGGAAGTTACAGAAGTAGTTTCTGCATCTTTCATTGCTGTTTTTTTAGATTGAAAGAGCAGGTCATTTTATGGTATAATGTAAAAGCAGACACTCTCTTTCCTCAATAATAAAATACTGCAAAGGATTGTTGTGGTGATTCATCTTTATAAAGTTCTACAGAAATGCTAGATGTTATTAGCATCCCATGTGATTACAGTGACAGGATGATATGGTAGTTTGTCTGAATTGGTATTAAGTGGTACTGAAAGTCTCTCAAAACCCCCGTTCCTTCTGGTTTTCCAGACATTAGAGATTTAGAACAGTTTGGATAAACATCTGGACTGAACCGAGCTCTGTCTTTTTTAAAGGTTACCTTAAATGACAGATGAAGGAACCTTATATTGTGATAACCTTCTGCCTGAAGGATCTCAAACTACTACAGGAATCAATATGCAAACTGTATATAGATTACAGCAGCTAGGTCAAGGTAGAGCACTATTTGGCAAAGCACAGAGAAACAAAACAGAATGTTATAGAAATCTAAATGGGAAAACACAATGTTAAACTCAAAATACTGAAAGAATGTAGTCAGTGAGAAAGTAATCGTCAGCTGGGACCTGGCAGGAAACTGGGAGCTGTATCTTCTTTTCCCACACAATGTACCATGAGAATTGGGGTCTGAACTCACAGGCTCAGAAATGCCTTTATGGCTCATATGAAAAATTGCAGCTCCAGGGACAGGCAATTTGCTGGGATGCAGGTTAAATAATGTTTCATATAGAAGAATTGCAACTGCCTGTTTGTCAGCATAACATCACAAAACCCATGCATTTTAAGCTGTTACATTGTTGACAAAAAAGTGCTTCTTCCCAGCCTGTGTGGAGCTCTTGGAGCAGCAATGCCTTTGGAAGAGCTCCCTTCTTTAACCTTACTCAGCTTGGCTGAGCTGAGATTGCAGTACCCGGCTGGTATCACTTACATGTAAAGAAACAAAAATAGATGTTTTACAAATACACTTCATCAAAAAAAAAATCAAGCATACAGAAATGTTGACTAGCTTTTAAGAAGCTGCTTTTATTACTTTTGACCTTGCGCATTTGCCTGCTTTTGGCTGTTTATGCTCTATGCATCAGGGAATTGGTGCAGCTCATCTGAACAAAAACTACTTCTCATCCTGCCTTCCTGCTCTGATAAAGACACTGGTAGGAGCAGTTTAACCAGAATATTGTTTCTCATTTTCTCATCTTCTAGCAAACAATGAAGCTTGAGAAATTATGCTTTCTGCTTTTCAACCATAGAAACCTATTAGTGCTCAACACTATGGCAGATGACTTACTGTAAATCTTAACTGAAATAAATGTCTAGGGTTTAATATTTTATAAGCAGGGGAGCTGCTCAGAGAGATGGACATGACAGAAGTTCTGTGTCTGTTTGCATGATTTCTCTCTAGTTGTCATAGCCAGGCTGTCACCAGGCTGTTTGTGCCTTAGTTCTGTCTGTGCATGGGGCACATGGCTGACTAGTGAGTTACACTGCTCTGTGCTGAAATTCCTGCAAATGGCAATTTAGCAATAGCAATTTGGAAGCAGTGAAAGCTGATTGTGCTGAATCAGTCAAAATGTTACACTGTTGTGCATTTAATGTATTTGCTGAGATTAATTATTTAAATGTCCAATGGTTCTCTTTCCATCTACAGAATAATCTGTTTTCAAGTGGTCCTAAATGAGCATAACACATGTTTTCCTCCCTCCACCTTTTAAATATTTCACCAAGTTTTCCTACCACTGTGATAATTAAAGAAATTGATAATATGTCTTTAGAAGAAGGCCAAAGGGCCCTAAAGGGTAGTTTCTTTTCAATCACTGCCTAACGTTTTCCAATAACTAAAGAACTGCTTCTTAGAGTCAGGAAAAGGTTTAATCTAAATACGCCAGTCATTGTGCAAGTGCCCATCATCTGGCACAGGATCTTGTGCTTAGCCCTTCTTAAGGCCATGGCCCACTTCCAAAAGTCTGAAGTTGTTATTGGTTCCTAAAAACTTTATAAATCTAAGATTTTGTTAGTGAGTAGAAAGGCATCATCAGAGAAGTGGTTAATGAAATTAGGTGGTTAAAGACTGCTCAATAGTCCAAGTTTGTAAATGGGTGAATTCAAATACAGAAACAGCTCTAGAACTCCAAAGGCAATTCTTAAACCTGTAGTTCTCAACGGAGTAAACCTGGGATGCTGTTCCTGTAGTCAGTAACCTGAATCTGCATGCCTCAAGTATGATTCCTCCAGAGCAGAGATCAGGGATTTTGTGTATGACTTGTCTGATAGTTTGAGAAGAAACTTCTGGTGTAACGCAACCATTCTTGTTTTATTAGTGTCAGGGCCAAGCAAGAGCCTTAAAGGAGACTGAGCAATGTTTTTCAGGAGATAACAAATAGAGACAGGTGGATTTCATACGACTAATTATTAAATTAAATTATTAAAAATAACAACTCTAAGCATGCCTGATGGTGATGGCTCTGGATCTGATGGTTTCAAGACAACTGGGAGCCTTTAACGTGAGAACCGTAATTGATTATGAATCATCTTCCATTAGATGAACAAAAAAAATTTGCAGGCTCACAAGTTAGAGTGTGTTGTTCTTACATAACCTCAAAACAATATTCTGTACGTTAGTTTTCTCTAAGGGTATTACAAAAAGGATAAGCTTTACAGAGCTCTGGGCTTCAAGAGTGCAACCCTGATCTAAAGAAGTATTTGTATTCAGCCAATCCAAAAAAGGAGGTAAGCATAGCCTCATAATCCTGTTTGCATACAGGTAGTGCAGCAAGTACATTTGCTAAAAATACCCAATAGTGTATTTTTTGGGCAAAAATTCCTTTATAGTAATATTTCTTACCATAGGCTGTAGCCATTGTGTCCCCTTCTTTCACTCCCATATATTCCTTTAACACAAAGCATGCAATACTATGTTTTCTTCCAAAAAATCAGGGTTATGGGGTGTTTTTTTCCCCTTCCATACTTGTAGAAAACAAAGCTTGAAGAGGCAGAGACTACTTGACCAATTTGTTATGCTTTTTTATTAAGGTTCGAAACTCAGATAAATGTTTGCTGCACCACCGTGTTACACATTATTCATTGCATTTAGGTGATCCCCATGTGCCCAGTCTAATTTCATATAGATGTTGACTCGACTCTCCCAATTATCTGTTTGCATTTGTATGTTGTAAAATTTGGGTGAATAAGCTTAAAGTCAGCTGAGGTGAAGTGTAAATCTGAATTTATGTGTAAATCTGCACCTGGGAAAAATTCCACTTGTTGGGCCTCACAACAACTAAAGCTGTTGGTATATTTAGTAAATATTTAGAATTTCATGCTGAATAGAATTTTGAAGGAATACAGGTAAAATTGGTTTTTTGTGAATTCAGATATTTGTCTCAATCAAGCAAGCCTGACTTCCTTTCAGTAACACCATCCTAAGCTTTAAAGACTTTCCCAAGAACTGGAGGGTTACTCCTGAGCTGGATTGTGCCAGCCCATCACTTGAGTGCTCGGTTTCCAGGGTCCAGATGGTGGCAAGCTGCAAATGGATATTCTGCAGCTGAAACATCTCTCCCCTTGGCAGAGTCGAGAGACACTGGTTCTGGCAGATTTAGACTTGTCTCTGGCTATTTAACACAGTTGTACAGTTAATAGGCTGTTGGACAATTTTGTCAAACTTGCTATTTTCTGGTGACTTGTTTATAATTCTGGGAAAGAAGTGCACGGTTAGTCATTTGTGAATAATTGGAAATCCTCTTGAGATCTCAAGAAAAACACTTCCATTGTTAAATAGGGTTGATTTGCCTGTTTATTTAGGTAGCCTAGACAGAATCTCCATATCGACCCTTGAATGCTCCATATATTTCTCCAAATTGGATTTTGCCCTTGTGTGTGTTTCTGATGTGTTTTAAGAGGCCAAGGTCTTAATTACTGTTATTATGCCTAGTTTCCCATATGATTACTGTTGATATTAATTAAAATGGGGACTTTGCAAATGCAAAAGGCAGCTCTGTAGGTTCTAGGTCTTGCAGGTACATTTTTGTGTGCATCTACAGGTATAAAGATATGAAATCTTCGTCATTAGCTGCTTTTATGTTTTACTTCTTACCAGTTTACTGATCTGCTAATGGATTTCCTGGACATCAAAGTTCTTGACCAGCTCCAAACCAAAGTAAAACCTAGCTTATCCTCCAATTACTACCCTAACTAAAAATCTTTCATGAGAAAATTATTTCCAGTAACTATCAGGCTTGTATATGGGAGCAGTGTCAATGTAAAAAGATCTGCTCTAGCTTTTCAATAATACAGACCTCACTTCTTTTTCACACTGCAATGCCCTGATACAATCAGAGTAATTTTTATAGACTGTTTGAAGTTGTTTTGGACTGTTCTGTCATGAATCATAAAGTTAACACCTTCAGCTTCCTCCAATACTTGCATTATGATTTCCCAGCTCAACAAATAGAATTGTGTACAAATAGCATTGATAACATTTTCAGGACACGTGGCCAGTGCTCAATGCACCAGGATATAACATTAAGGATGTGTGTTGTCTCTGGATGAAGATGATGGGAATGGCTTGCTTGTTTTCCTAAGCCTGGATCATGGGGGTCAGACACAGAGATAACCTCATGCAAAGGAGATACATGTAATGCATCCACGTAGAAAAACATGTGCTTGAGAGACATTGTTCAATGGTTGGGAAAAGACAGTTTGTATTTTCCAACTGAATTGTTTTAAAATTCTAGATGATCCTGGGATTGGTATTCTGTGCAGCACACTGGCATTTTGCTGTATTTTCCTCTCTCAATATAGTTTAATCTGTGTTAAAGCACTGTTCTGTCACAACTTTCATAAATTATTACACAGCCAGCCAATAGAAATTACATAAATACTGCAAATATAATCATCTGTTCTTAGCAGAGAGTCTTAAAGGACTTTTAAACTAGTTACAACAGCAAGTGGTAATCCTTCTATTAAAACTTTCTTACCATGTTATAAGTTTGCTGTTATGCAACATTTTTCACTTTGTCAGCTGAAAACTGTTTTTCTGAAAGTAATCTAGACCTTGCTTTGCTGAGATGGAAATAAAGGGAAGTTTGTCTTGACTAAGTGCTCTGTTTTCCTATGACTCTGAGCAAGTAGTAGTTAGAATGAAACATTGGAAACAACAGTAATTTACTAATCAGGAGAAAAATGGTTGTTATTGAAACAAACCCCATGTTTACTGCAAAATTGATTTAAAGCGCATTTTAAAATAACAGCTGAAGAAGAATAGGCTCACAGTGGGCTCCAAATACTAAATGCAACATTTGCATGTATATGATTAAGTGCTGCAGAATGGACTTTGCTCACTGAGGTCTCTTAAGGGCAGAGAAGATGGCAAGGGATCTGTTGTTGAATTAAACTGCCTTTGGAAGTCTGAGGAGCACTGAGATTCTGATCAGGCTTTTCATTGCCCTTGTGGAAAGCACTGAAGCAAAGAAGATGCAGGGAATAAACCTAAATTCTACGATACCTTCACCCAAGCCCTAGACTGCTTTTATTGGTTTTTTAATGACCACAGCGCTAAAATGTAATTAGCTTAAATTACCAGTTGTATCCTCACAAAATAAGGACGACAAGGGGAGAATTATCCAGTGCTAGTGCTTTTCTTGTATCAGAATGGATTAAACATGACTGTTAATCAGAAGTAAACTGAGGATCACAGTCCTCTATCCAGGAGGATGAATACCTGAAGAAATGAGATTGAACTGAAAACTAAGAAAAGAGGGATAGTTCAGTATACACTCCTCTGCAAAGCTGGAGAGGAAGGGAGCAGGGGCAGCTTCAAACAGTGTTGGTGGAATGGAGCCTAAAGCAGTGTGCCATGCTGGGGCCTTGGGGGGGACACAAGGACAGAGCCTGATGAATTCTTAGCGTGAATTATCCACCCCGAGATGAACAATTGTTGGCAAAAATTGAGCACAAGAGTAACAGAAAGAGGAGATACATTGAGTTAAATGTGTCAGCTGTGAAATAAGTTATTTATGCAGGGGTGAGCTTCACCCAGGTAGATCTGGTGGTAGAGAAAAGAGAGCTGAAAGTTGTTACCAGCAGCCAGTTTCCAAAGAAAATGAATTTCAAACACTTGTGTGGCAAACAGCAAAATTTATCATGAGTAGTCTTCTCCCTTTTTGCATTTGTGTACATACTGCTTTTATAGCTCTATGTACTTCATGTGGTAATAAATATTCAAAGATTGCTTTACAGTGGTTGCAGCCAAGTTGATGCTGGTTATTCCAGATGGAAAGATCATTGCTTCTCAAGGTACTGTAACAAAAGACTTGGCAGTTCATAAGTAGTGTTCCTGCTGGGAGCAGGTGTCTTCAGTTTGACAAGATTGCACTTTATCCATGAGTGCTTGAAATGCACTATAGCTGGTAGCAGGTCAAACAGGTCTGAATTTTTAAAGAGAGTGTTGTAAGACTTCAGTAATGAGCTTGAGGTGGTGAACAATGACATGCAAAGCTAATTACCTGTTTACTAACGTCACAATAATTCAGCCATTTGTCTTGACTGGAGCCACGCTGAGCCTTGGCTCCTCCTGCCAAGCCCACTTTCCAGCCATTGAGCGATTGTATGTGAGCTCTTTTGCTAGGAAGTGCCAAAAAAAAGAGGAAAAAAGGAATTCATTTAACTGCTACAAACCTAGATTTTAATTTATTGACCACATAAGAGATTTAGGAGTTAGATTTGCTTATATGCAAGGCTTGTCTCTGTGGGAGCAGTGGTTTGGGTGAAGAGCATAAACCAGAGGCCCGGCAGAAGAGTTAATTATCTGAGTGCTAATGTTCTCAGACAAATACGTAATGCATCATAAGTGCTAGCAATGAAGTGCTGGCTGGCAGCGTAAAATCAAATTACCCCTACAAGTTTTATTGTGGAAATATGGTTGCTGAACTGCAAAGATGCAAGTTACAGACACCCAAGAGCAAGGGTCCTCTGAAGCTGTGCCCAATTGCACACAAACAGCTTTCAGTTGCAGAAATTATATCTTTGTGGCTGTGGGCTGCAGAACTTGGGGTTAAATTGGCGACTTCATTTGGTTCTCTGACCTGCTGAACTCAATAGTTACCTCACTATAACCCAACAAAAAGTCATTTTGAAAAAGTTAAAAGAGAATGTAAAAGGGTGGCACTTTTGTCTTCAATCAGGAAACTCTTTGTCCACACTAGTTTATAGTTCATAAATCAGAACGTGTGATTTTGTTGATCTGGATATGCTGCCTTTCTTTGATTGTGTCAACGATTTAACCTTCTATAATTCAGTATAAAATTAACCCCTGACGTAAACTATATGCATTTCAAGCTGCTAGGATTTAGTCAACAAATAGCTGCACACCATTTTGCTGTCTGCTTGTTTTCCCACCCACTGAAATGGGAGGATCTCTTTCTTGTGTGTTCAGTGGGCATTAGATCAGATGTTAATTTTACTGTGAGTGAGAATGCTCTGTTACAACTGCTGAAAGTGAAATGATGGATTATACTTATGGCTAGCAACTGGGCAAAAATTTTCAACTAAAGGCAAGGAAAATGGTTCATAGATGGGAAAATGTGCATTTGTTTCCCTAATGGTGTACTATGGGTGTGTGCATGTGTCCAAGGGATGTGTTCTGAAAGATTAGTACCTGTCTTAAAAATGAAAATCCTTGAATAGTAATAAGTAAAAGACTTGAGGCTCAACAGCAGAACTAGGGGACTCTGAAGTGTTTACTAGGAATTCTGTTTCCAGCCTTTTGTAAAGCCTTCATCTTTTACAAATCAGTCTCCTGAATTATTTAGTATCTATTGTATGCAAATAGCTTAAGAATACTGAACAAGGAAGCACGTCTCATAACTTACCCGAATGAGGCAGATAAGGTGTGCAATTTGGAACTAGACTTCATAACACATGACAGTGCCTAAAATTGGATTTAAATTAAAAAAAAGAGAAATTCTGATCTATCTCTGTTACTACCTGACCCTAGAGTTGCCTCAATTTCATGAATATTTTTTAGTAATGACATTCCTGAGCTTCTTGAAATGCACTGTAAACACTTAGAAAGCTCCAAATCAGAGCATTGCCCAGGACTTACCCAAAGATGATCGGAAGCAGACAGTGGAATTCCTCCATCTGTCTCCCCTGAGAAGCCTACTTAGTGTTTGTAGCCTGGGCAGTGGGAGTGCCGGGCTCTGCACCAGGGCAGACAGCAGAGCTCCTCATCAGGGTAGGAGAGCTGGCTGTGGCAACATTTTCTAGTTGGTCTCAAGCATCACCTGCACAGTAAGCTGCACCAAAGTGGTGATAGTGAGGAGGGCAGTAACCTCTCCTAGAAGGCAGCTAGATTCAGAAAAATGTCTTTGTATGGTCTGATTTGTTAGGTAAAATGAGAGTATGAGGGGATGGATAGTGTGTTGGTATTACGATTAGGGAAACTTGAGTTGTGGTTACTACTAGGAGATTCTATACAATGTTGGTGGTATATATATATTTTTTTTTTTAGGTAGGTTTTTTTGAGATGGAAGATGACATTCTGGTGTTGCAAGGGCATTCTAAGCTGTGGATCAAAATCAGACAGAGATACTTAACTTTGGTTTCAGCCCTGAGGAAATGCTTCCTGGATTTCAGGTGCCTTCCTGTCATCTTCCTTTCTCTTTTTGCTAGTGCTACAGAGTTTCTTACTGAGTATGCTGAAGTGCTCCCTCTTTAGTGTGGTGGTTCTTCTGAGACCCGTGGTTGTCCCCATACACATTGTCAGGAGATTTGCTTTCCTCTTAGAACAGCAGCTAATTAGGTTAATGGTGTTGCTAAAGAAATGTTTGTGGAATCACAGACTTGGGCCCAAGCAGAACAACCAGTTTCTGTTCCACCCACAAGCACCTGGGTCTTGAACCCAAGAAAATAAGGGAAGGAGAAACAGTACAGGTTTTTCACCCTCTAATTTTCTTTAAATTCGAAGTAAGCTATCTGCAGTCCTCTGTAAAATTTAAATTCACTATTTTGATTAAGTTTTGATTATGACTGTGCTACTCAGTCTGGAAATGATGTTTCTCCATCCAAGTGGGGTGTGAGAAATGAGAATATTAAGAGCAGCTTTCAGGAAGTGATCACTGCTGCTGTTAGAGATATCGCAGGTATTGTGTCCCCAGTTTGGAGAAATTTACTTGTATGTCTTGAGTCTGAAGAGTTTTCCTGGAAATGAACCAACAACAGAATTTCTCGTGAGATTTCTCTTATATCCTGGCAAGCTTCTTTCCTGGAGTGTGTTTACAGGCCCCACAGGAAGAAGCAGTAGGAAAATCTCAGGAAAAATAGACATGTAAACTCTGAGATGAATTCTGGGGAAGATGTGGGTTGAGGTCAGTTTTTTTAACCCAATTCAGTCATTCATAGATTTATAGTTCTATATAGGAAAGGGCCAAATATGACTTGGTTGTCTGAAGCTGCAGAGGGTATTCTGTGTGGGTTCAATGGACTTTAGATCTGTTTTAGTCTACAGAATCACAGCTTAGCTGATAAGCTTTTTGCAAATTCTAAATGGTTTGTCTGTACCAGCTGTACTCCTCATCTTGGGCTTTGCAAAGACATTTGAAATTTTCCATGTGCTGCAAATCTGGTAAAAAATAGTTTCTAATGTTTCTGATTTGAGTGGGAGACAGGAACTGAATGATACTCTAAAACACAATACATAATTTTCATCAGTGAAGAGTAGTGAGTCGTTCAGTTCTAGTGGATAGTTAATAAGAGACTTAAGGAAGTAAGGTATTTGGATTGCTAGAATGGACGACCAAATAAATATTCATAGCAGTATAATGTGAAACACATGCATGATTCTGTGCCTACAGACATGCAAAGCACAAATTTCCTTTTGTTCTGAATCAAAATGTTTCGAAGGAAATAAAACTATAGGGAGTGATCTATAACATTTAGGAAAGAGAAGGCAGGGGATGAGCTGCAGAAAGGTGTTCTTAAGGTAAGTTGAGTAGCTATTTGAAAGAAATAGAGTTGGGGAGGAATCAGCAGAAAATGAAGCATTAATTATGCTACTTTTGCTTTAGTTCCTGTGGTAGGTACCCCAAGCACAACACACTACAGAGATGAAAGTCAGCAATTAGCATCCAGCCCATTGACAAGAGGCCAGCACTGACTGTGGGATTGGCCCAACAGAGGCCAGTGCCATACTGGTCAGGTGGGGAAAAGCACCCAGGCTGGAACCACCTGGAAATCTAAACCAAAAGATGGCATGAGAGAGCAGAGGGCAGTTACTGTGATGGTGCCCAGTCCCATTGACTGGAGTTCATTTGCATGTGGCTCAGCCAGATGAGGAAAACACTGAGAAACCACAGAGTGACTGCAGGGGTACTGCAGGTCCTGTGATCGTGTACATGCAGCAGCTGTGGGAATCCAGCATGGGTACTGAATGATGGACGTGGTTTAGTATCACTTGGAAGCTGCAGAATGTCATGCTGAGAGGCAGCAGTGTGATTATCTGATGATATTCTCAGCCTATGAAACCAAGTGCTGCAGAACACCTGGAAAAGGGGTAAGGGAATAAGGGCTTATCTGAAATGATTTAGTCTTGGTGAGGCTGGTTCTTATAACAATGGGTAAGGGTAAAATATTCACAAAAAGGACCTGATGAGGTGGTGTTTTCACGAGTTGGGAGCATTTACAATACCTTGGCAATGCAGTCCAGAGGTGAGATGTGTGATGGATTGTACCACAGCAATGGCTGTTTTTACAGTGAAAGAAAAAGCAGCCTGAAGAAAGCTTCAGGTCTAAGGTGTGTGCTGCAGTTAGGCTGTATATCTTCATGCAAAAATGCCATGTCTGCTTCACTCCTGTTGAACATCAGGCTCCCACTTTGCATGGGGAATTATTTCCTGAAACTTCCTCTTAGGTCATTTGCACCAAGGTTCAGGTATGACACAGAAGAAAAATACTAGATCCTGATACTGATTTGGATCCAATTCAAGTAAAAATTGTATGTCTTTCCATTGTTGTACTTCTTGGTTTGGGTCAGACCCAAGTGTAAGGAAATTGAGGGCATGAAACAAAACCAGCATGATAATTTGGCTTGCTTCTGTAGGTTGCTACAAGTTAAAGAAAATTCAGTTCAGCTGAAGATGTTTGTAACTTGACCCTGAAGAATACCTGTGAAAATTGTCCTTTTTTTCTTTTCCTCAAGTGAATGAAAACCAACTCCTTAACTTTGGAATGTTTGAAACATGGAATAAAATCATGTTGAGTGTAGCCCCATCAAGAGCTCTTGACATTGCAGGGGTTTTCACTGATTTGTATAGTCCAGTGTTAGATACTCTGCACATGTGCCCAACATTTACTGGGTGTTTGGTTGGTGGGATATAGGTATGGAGTTGATTTGGGTTTGGTGGAAGAATCTGATTACCATCTCTTGTGTATCAAAGGGAGCACTACAAGGCAATAGACAAATCATTTTTAGCTGCTCCAGTTTATTTTTTTTCATGATCTTATTCCTAATGTATATTAAAATTATATCAGATCTGAGGAATGGAAATGGTGGAGTATGATTTGAATGTTAATAGAATTTTCGTTTTCTCTGCACTTTTCTTGCATAAGAGTTCTTCGCAAGGATTGCAAATGAGGGAAGTGTGACCCTGCCATTTGTTGTGCATGTGTATTTTAGGACTTCTAACACCTAACAAAACAAAAGAAGGTAGCTTTACTTTAGGTGTGAACATGAAATGTATTTACTAAATATTCTGAAGAGACAAGTTCAAACAGGAGGAAAAGGCGTAAGGACACCAGAGACGTTCTGATCAAGAAAGATAGGCTTAAGCAGAGATTTACCCTTGTACTCAGAGAACAGTGAGAAAGCAGTCTTGATTTTTCTTACCATCACAATATGTCAAGGGCAGTGAGCACATTTTGCCTCTTGATTTTTACAGGCAATGCTGACACGAGCAGAATATTATTAGAGAGAACTGGAATATTATTAGCATATATAGATATGCTTTTTTTCCCAAACCTTATATTTGATTTCTGTTTGGAAATCCAGTGCAGAATGCTATGTGTTTATTAGCAGCCCAAGCTTATTGAGAGCCACAGCATAGTGGACAGATCCAGCTTCTCAGAGGTTTTATACACTGGAGGCAGAGACAGTCCTTCACAAGTGAGGAAAGATGATGCAAGGCTGTCAGCTGTACATAAAAATTACCCCCAAATTGCAGAGAGCAGATGGCTGTTAATGGCAAGTGTTTTTAACATAGCTTTATTGTCCCATATTGGGACATTAACTTGTCTCTCTGTTTTGTTTTTTTTTTTAAAAAGTCACTTTGTGAAAATGGCACCTTGGCATGACTTGTATTTTCTTGTTTGGTTTCCAGTCATGGTTGCCCAATTTTCTTCAGTCGGTGTTCTCAAAAAGCTATTAGTATATATTTCTGTTTCATACATTCTCAGTGATTAGTAACAAAAACCCCCCTATTTTTTAAGGAATACAATGAGTGATTTTTTTTTTTATTGGACTGATTCTTACTGCAAAAGAAGAATAAATTGTACTTGTTTCCGCGTGCTAAGCTGATATTTAGAAGACTAAATACACAACATCAAACCTGCTTGGACTAGCAAATATGATAACAGAAGAAATAGAAAGAAAAATGCATATGGAACACTCTTAGCTTTTCTGTTTTCTTAACTGCAGGTTGAAAGCTAGCTTTTGGGTGATTAAACTTTTCATTTGGTTATTAAGTGATAGACATCTTGCTGAACCCAAGCATGCTGCAACAAGCACAGGAAGAGTGTTTATTTAAAGCAGACACAAAAGATTGCACAAAGAGACCCTTAAACAAAACACAAATGTCAGCAAAACCAAACAAAGTAATCATGCACAATTTAAGACTGATAGAGGCAGGCAGTAAATTGGTGACAGTTCCTGAATAATCCTTTCGAAGAGTCACCCTGGTGAGTTGGGAAATCTGTTTGTTTGTTGCAGTTTATCTTTTCCCTACAGGAAATATAGGAAACTTCCACGTTAAAGCCAGTGTGTTCACCAGGAGCAGCCTGAAGTCGGTAGGATGACATGTGGGCAGCAGTGTCACGGCAGCAGCACAGGGCTCAGGTGTGTGTTCTGGAGATTTCAGACCAAAGAGGTGCAGTGAGAGTCGTGCCGTGAGGATCCTGGCCGGCTTTGCCTTTCCCTGCTGGTTCGCGCTGCCGGTGCCCGAGCTGGCTCCGGAGTTTCTGTGCTGTGTTAGAGGCTGCCTGTCAGGAAGGGCGGCCGGGCCTCCGAGGTGGGGCGATGGCTGGGACACTCGGCGTGTGCTGGGGCTGTGCTCCTGTGGGAACGCTGCAGAGATCTTTGTCCTGGGCTGTCACGGGCAGAGGACACGTGTAGGGACCTTGTGGAGTCACTGCGAGAGTGGGAGCCAGATCTTAGCCAGGACTCTGCCCTTGCCTTGCTGCGTAGGAAAATCACCCAACCTTTCTGTGACTCGGGCCTGTCCTAGGTGAACGAGCAGTGACATTATTACGAGACCTGGGGATTAGAAACGCTATGCAAATACCCAATTCTTTTTTTTTTTT
>VZRO01002119.1:2042019-2118940 GCA_013397915.1 Daphoenositta chrysoptera | reverse complement strand
GGGGGGTGGATGTGGGAAGAGCCACATAGCTGGTGATTACTCTGAAATCAATTCTTCTCTGTTCTGAGCAAAACGGTAGTCAGCTTCTTGAATATTATCCAGCTTCCCTCTTCCTGCCAGTCGCAGCGTCTATTCTTCTCTCCAGAGCCCTTGGCACAGCATTTAACCACATCAGAGTTTCACCAGTTGCAACATGCAGCTCCTCTTGAGTTGGAGTGAGAGAGGCTGCAAGGATGTGGCAGGGAGGGAGAGAGTAGTCACTGCAGCAGACAGAAAGCTAGAAATAATACACAAAACATCTTTAATTTTTTTTTTTTATTTTATCAAGAAAATGGAGGAAAATGGATGGAAGGAGTTGAAGGAGTGTGAGACTGAGAGAGATATTTATTGCAGTTGTTCCAAGAACTGGTGTAGAACAATTAATGAGGAATAGGAAAGAGGCTTCAAACACTATTTTTGGTCAAATGGTCTTTGAAGGGTCATCACCACTAAGGAGCTGGGAATCAGAAAAGTGATTGGAACATTAAGACCGTTGAGAAATCTGCTGGGCTGTCATCAGATCAGCCTCATGCCTTGAAAAACAGCTCATATTGAGCTCATTCTGTCTGGATGGAGAAAAATAAGTCTTTCAGATGATTATCAAGACTTTTTCTTGTGTGTTAACCTAAGGCCTATCTTCTTCTGTGTTTTCATTGCCAAATTGCAGTTCCAGAAAGCAGCTGACGTGGAAGAATAGCAGCTACGTTGCATTGTACTGACACTGAATTTCACAAAGCAAGATGAAGGCAATAATCGGTGTGTTTTCTTGTTCTGCTCTAGAAATAATTGTACAGCTGTCAAATTCTCAGCCAGGAAAACAGATCCAGGACACTGAAGCAGAGAGCATGTATTGGCCAGTACAACAGCTGTCAAATTCTCAGAAAACAAACCCACACGGTGCAGCAGTAGATCTCAGTAGACTAAGATAACTCAATTTCCATGTGCACCTTTGTATTTTCTGCTGCCTTCAAAACATCTGCTCCTGTTTCATCGATCAGTAGAAGTGGCAGATAAGTGTTTTTCATGTATAGGCACAAAGTTGCTCCGTGTAACCTATTTAACAACAGGGAAGTGTCTGTAAAGGCACCAATGACCCATATAATCTAACTTTCAATGGACCGTTCTCGTACTCTTTTAATATTGGCATTTTTAATTAAATGTCTTCTTTTTTCAAGTCAGTGACTAAATTGCAATTGTGAAGTAGGTACTGCTGTAACAAGTTCTGAAAGCTGATCAAAACAAAAGGTTGGAAATAGTTGCACACACAAATGCTTTGGTTCCAGAGCTTTAAATCAAATTAAATGGAGGATCAAATTTTTCAGTCACTAAATTCAGTGAAAAGCTCTGAGCAACCTGTGCTGCTGTATAGATTTTAGAATCATTAAGAAGTCTAATTCTTCTAACACAGTATCTTTTCTTTCATTATGCAATACCATAGCTAGCAGCATTTTTCTTGACTTGACCTACAATGACTGGAGTTTTTTTTATTGTTCCTATAACATTGTAGCTGCATGTTTTGTCTTACTTTGGAATACTTGGTCAGTTTGAGTATTTGAAAACTATGATTTTGAAGCAGTGAAGTGCTTATTTGCATTATGACTAAGATCCTTATGTACTTTACAAACTTTGTTTTGATATAGCTCGGAATAAGGCGAGGTTTCTTTTTATGGCTAAGGTTCCCCTTATATGTAGCAATAAAAGTATTCCAGGTTTCATACCACATGGGATTCTATGGTTTGTGATGAGTAGTCAACTCAGTGTTTCATTGAGCTGCTTCCTATGAAAATTTTGCATTTGACAAAAATTTTACCAAGCAGTTTAAAATGAAAATAGCAACAAACTAAATTCTTTTCCACATAAAGAAGCTTGTGCATCAGTGTGATATAATGCGTTTAATTTTTTTGGAGGCTAGCAGTATCAAAGGTGGTTGACCACAGGCCTCAGTGCCAGGTGGTGTACAAGATCCAGTGAGGATGTGACAGGAAGCAGACACAAGGTGCAGGTGGGAGATGGAAGGACTTGGGAAAACTGTGTCAGGCTGTACAGCAAGCAGGGATGGCAGCTTGTCAGCTCTTTAACCGTGGTTAAATTGCACAGCTTTCAATACTAAGGCTATGAGGATGGGAGCTACTTGGTTCTGAAATACATAGGTAGTGTAATACCATTGTCTATAATATATTACTCATCTTTCAAATATACTTAAATCAGGGATTGATATATATAGTAGAAACAAAATTCATTACCAGAATAGAAGACAAAAAATATAAAGATGGGAGGTTTCTGCAGATGCTGATTGCCAGTCATTCAGGATGAACTCTGAACCAGCTTTTCTGTACATGGTAAAGTCACAATGCATGCAGTTTAATGAACATGTGAACATGTGGTTAGTGTGCTGTCAGGTCTTTATAGCACTTAATACAGAGCCTGTTCTGAACTGCAAAACAAGGAACACTTGTAGGTGTATGGCAAGTTAGAAGTTTCTGTCAGATGGTGGCAAGAATGTGGCTTTTCAGGTCTTGCTGGAGACTTCAGCTAAATTCAGGCCATGGAGTATCTGAAACTGTTGGGATCCTGTTATGGCAGACCCAGTTAGATTCCCTGTTCTCTTCTGTGTCTCAATGGATTGAAAAAGATTTTTATCAAAATAAACCTTGTGAAACTATCCAGCTGCTAAAGAGAAATTTAAAAAGCATAGGAAACTATGATGCTGTGATCACTATCTTTACTAGGTCATTTACTGAGTCCACACCTGAAATTCTGAGAGTCGAATGAATTTTTTGTAACTCATTTCCATAGATTTTTGCTCAGACTCTGCTGTAGGTTTCAAACTCTGTCTGCTTTTATTAGGTTAGTCTTCCTGCCTATGAAGTAATCGAAAGAGGTTACTGAGGCTATAAAATACTAAATAATCTAACTTTTTGAACTATGAATATTTTAGCATTAAAAATTATGCCTTTCCAGTTCAATTTAGAAGAAAGTTGGAAGCAGAAGTCAAATTTCAGGTAATGTGCATGAACAAGTTGCATAAAAAGAAATCAGTAGTTCTGTCTATACATGGACTTGAGTTGATGGCAAATATTTGTTGTGTGCAGTTTAAGTAAAGCAGGACAAGGTTTGCTGAAATTCTATAATAAAATGGTAATCAAATTCTAAAAATTTAATTTTTCTATTTTAAAATTCAAAGCATTCTAAAAATGTGGATAAAATTAATTATTGCTGCAGTAGGTATAGCATGTCAGATCACTTGAGACAAAAGTGATACTGGTTAGTGCAGCTCTTTAGTCAGAGGAAGAATTGCCCAACTCCTTTGTTGAGTTGTAACACCTAAGTATGCTTGATCCAGCTTAATTATCTCTTTAGACAAATTAAAAGCTTTACAGATGGTTTATGTGGCTTGGGCTTGTGATGTAAGTTTTGCAGTAATACCCTGTGATGTTACTTAATGCATTAGATGTTTTTTATATAGAAAAATCAGGGCTTAGAAAATATTGCTTAGACCTTTTATAAGGTTTTCATTTGAACAAAAGGATAATGTCCTTCCCTATTCATTCTTAAACATTTATGGGGGGGTTTTCCTACCTGCGGTTGATTCAAAATCCATGTCATTTATTGAAAAGATGCAAAATCTAGTCAGTGACAGTACAACAGTGAGACCAAGAACCCATCAATTTCATGTTTAATAAGCAACACCTTATTTTAGAGAGAAATATTGTATTAGTGAAATTTGTCTTATATACTTCACTCTGTTCCAAGAGTACTTTAAAAGAGCCCAGATCCTTACATAAGAGAATTTTCTGTGTGAATCTTAAAAGAGAGCATTTTCTATGTAAAATGCTCTTAAATTTATGGGCAGTATTATGCTCTTGCAACTGCTTGGTTCTGAAGGACAAAGTCACTCTGGAAATGCATGGCTGAGGTCATTCTTCTGAAACAGAAAATGCCAGGGTTGCTACTGATACGAACTTGTTGCTTCCATGATTGCACGAGCTGCTTGTCAGGAAAAGGGCCCTGCCTCAAAGAACTTGTAGCTGGGACAAAGAAAAGGAAAATGTTAGAGCACAAGGGGCTGCAGGTAAAACACAAACGGGATCATGGATAAGGAGATGCAGGTCCAGTCTGCTACCTCATTTACAGGGAAGTAGAGTCTTTTGGGTGTTTCAACAGAAGTCGGATATTTGTGCACAAGTTTAAATTAATTCTCTAAATAATTTTAGACAAGAACCTTGGACTCTAGTGGAGCAGTTCCTCTAATTTTTAACCTGCCTAAGGGACAGACTGGAGCTAGCTGAAAACTCTCTGCCAAAACAGTTTTCCATCAGAAAAGTCAGATTCATTGATACCAAAATATTTTGCAAAAACATCGCTTTTTAGTGACTTTCTGCGAAGACACGGGATGGGTTCTGACAGGCTTCATGCCTGATTTCATGGCTCCTGGCGAACTGTGAGGTCTGTGGCTCTGGGATAGCCTTGACATGCTGGCTGCCTCTGGAGATCCCCGCAGACCTGGCACATACCACGGGTACTCTGAGGGCTTCTGGGCAGCATGCCACACAACTGGAAGTGTGGGAGCCACGATTCCCAAGCTCTGTGATTTCCTGCTCTCTTACGGCTCGCAGGGCTTTGAACCCCTTGTCGGTTCATTCGGGCTGAGGGGGCAGGGGGAAGCCAGGAGCACTTGGTGACATTGCTGAGCCAGGACTCTTGGAGCTGGAGAGCTGTGCTTTCAGGCTTGGCTGTGCTCTGAAATGATGGAAATGAACCGCTGATTATGTCTAACAAATTGCTTAAAAAGTTCTCTTCTGTGGGAAATGTCAGTATCTGTATTGCACAGGGGAGTGCACTGCCTGTCTTCCCTGCCCCCTGCTTGGGGAATCACCTGTGGGCAGGATGGCAACCACCTTGTGGCTCCCAGAGCTGAGGTGGCATCGGGGCTGTGCTGCAGGTACGTGGGGCCAAAGCTGCTCAGGGCAGCTGCAGGCAGTGCCTCCGACTGCAGTTGGTGTAT
This sequence comes from Daphoenositta chrysoptera, assembly GCA_013397915.1. Classification (NCBI taxonomy): domain Eukaryota; kingdom Metazoa; phylum Chordata; class Aves; order Passeriformes; genus Daphoenositta; species Daphoenositta chrysoptera. The sequence continues at coordinate 2,113,896 of VZRO01002119.1, read as the reverse complement.
CACTCCACTGCCAGTGAAATGGCAATTAGATTTGTAATATTTTGGTTTCTCAAGGAAGTCTTTGTGTGGGAGTAGAGTGCATATATTACATGTGTGTGTACAAACAAGCAAAAGTTAGACAGGTATTTATCTATATAAATGTCACTTTTGGAGCAATACGGGGTCTGCAGATCCTTCAGGCAGATGTCAACATCAGACGAGTTGTGATGGTTTCTTTGTTATGTATTGCAAGTGTTCCTGATACGCTCCTGTTGTCAAGAGAAATGGTTATGATGTGGATTCTGATGTGGTCTTTCTAAAAACCTCAGTATGTGTAGGAACATAAATAGTTGTGTTGTCTTAGATGCTCTGGAATGCTGTAGAGCCACAGGCTCGGGCGCACTGAAGGACGGGGGTTAATTTCAGTAGCTGAAGGCCCTTGAGACTCCTGGAGGGCAAAACAAGCATTTGATCTGTGTTGTGAGTCTGTGTGTGAGTCTCTGTATGGGTGTATGCTTTAGAATGGCATTTGGTTTTACAATGCAAAATTGTAGACACATCTAAGTGGCCATAGGGGGAGACTTCCAAAAATAAAAATGCCAGCAAAGTTATCCCATGCTTGCTGACTTCTGGATCATGGTTCATCAGTGAAAGTTAAATTTCTAGCTGCCATTTGGTACCTTTGGCAGTCTCCCTATAGACTTCTAGCAGTTCACATTTTGATGTTTGCTGAGAGTGCTCAAGGGTTTGCTTGTTTCTCCTGATGTGAAATCACTGAAGTTGGAGATGCAGAGGAAATATAGGGAAAGAGTCAAATGAATGTTGATTGCTTCTGAGAATTAATTCCACACTGCCTTTCTGAAGGTTCAGTGCATATCAGATGCAGTGTGGTGGCATGACGGACTGGTAAATATCACTTACCGAGCCCATCAGTCACTGCAGAAGAGGACCTGGACCATGCAAATTGGTTGATGCTGTGTTTGAGAACCAGACAGCCCATAATTTTAATCTGTTAAAAAGGATTATGAATGACATCGATGAAATACAGTGTCAATTCTTTGCAAGATGCCTTTTCTCTGCAACAGCATCTGGAAGCACAGCCCAGCAGCAGCACTGAACGCCCACTCGGAGGCTTTCACCAACTTTGATCTCCTTTCAGGACTAAGCCTGAAACAATGTCCCATGGAAACCAAAGAGGTAGAACTACTCTGCCACGCAGAGAGTTGAACCTTCCCACACATGTGTTTATTAATGTGAACAAGCTAATGCAGCTGTATTAACATCATAATGTTCAGCAGCCTTTAAGCTGCCAACAAACTTCTTTGAAGACAGTCCAGTGCTCCCTGGACACACTTGACTCGCTGTTCCTTTTTGTAGCAAAGTCACTGCTATGATGTTAGAAGATGATATGCAGTAGTTTCTACTTTAATGGATAGATTTTTTTTCATAATTAACATGTGATTTCTTTGTAAACCAGTGGGGAGAAAATTTGTTCAAAGTCACCGCTTTCTCCTGACCAAAGTGAGTCCACTGCTCAGGAATATGGAAGGATCACTCAGTTTTTCCAATAGGCAGTCTTGATAAGATACATTAAAGACTGCTTCCAAGCTGTGTAGTGTTAGATTTGCTTCCTTTTGGAAAGAGCCAAAGCTAGGTTGTGCACGCATGTGACTAGATTAACCAAGATCTGTCTTGCAGAATTTGAGGAAACACTTGAAGCGTAAGTGTTGAGTGCATCTAGCAATAATGCTCCTTCTCAGTTTCTTGTTATCTGTACCTCTAAAATGATCAGATACTTGTGTTTAAAGTCAGATTAAAAAGAAAAAAAACCAAAAAGAAGCAAAAATACTTGAATAAGAAGCAGAGTCCCAGTTCCCTAGTTTTCCCTTAATATTTCTTCTATTCCCTAACTGTACTCTGGGCTTCTAGGATCACCATCTGAAAGTGGAGTGTTTCTAATGCCAGCAGTACCCAAGTCAGTGTCATAGAAATTGATGTGAGCTCTGTATCACTGTGATACTCTCCTGTCCCTTGCAGGGATTTGGGGATAGACAGTTATTAAGTGTGACTAGGAATTGAAATTTAAGGAGTGATCAGTTCAATGGCTACTTCTTGCTCAAGGCATGGTATGTAGTTGGTTGACCTAGGCAAAGAAAAAGCAGAAAAATCACCCTGACAGCATGTGATATATCAAAGTACAGAATTTCTATGATTACTATATCCTATCCAAAAGCTCTTTGATAATTAAAAGATATGCTTCCATTGCCAATCTGCTGTATTAATAGTCTAATCCTAACTATAAATACACCTTATCAAATTAATTTAATTAGCTGTGAATATAGTGACTGCTCCATCACCACATTTAAGATCCTTTCTTGCAAACCCTAACTCATGCACATATGTCATTCCAATCCGTGTGACTACTGAACATGAGTAAGCCTTATGTGCATAAGGGAAATTTTTCTGGGTGAGACCTGTAGCTGTGTTTGACTGGGAGGTATTGCCAAGATTTCAAAGTGTGGAGTACTAGTAGGACACCAAATACAGATAACTTGTTTCCAAAAATAACTGTTGTGGGTGTTCCAGTTGAAGGGAACACTAGTAAATACGACCTCAGGGAACTGATACCTATTTTTACAGGGATTACTGTAACAGAAATCAAGCACTGTTTCTATATGGCAGAGAAATATCTACAGCTACCTTCTTCTTTGATGCATAATTTTCCGTTCACGTGTAGATCTGAGCTTTTTATGCTTTTTTACAAGTGCATAACTTTCAACTTTTTTGTACCTTCTGGGTCGTGTAACTTCAACCATACTCATACTGAGAGATCCTCATGCAGGCTCTTCCAGCTGACAGTCCTGAGGCTGGGACGTGACACACTTAACCAGTCCAGTGGACCTTCTCTGGAGGTGCTTCAGACCTGAACTGACAAGGCACAGTGAGGAAGTGACAAGATCTGTTCACATGACTGCGTTTTGTGGAACAGGCAGAGGAACAGCTACATTGTGCAATGTCTGGGAAGACTGATTAGCCATGCCCAGGCAGGAGCACCATGTTAACACGACTGTTGTTTTTAGGATCTAAGATAGCTGTGAATGAGCTGTGTGGAGATTGAGTCATGTTTCTCTGCTTGGCCCCACCTTGTGCTGTGCAGACACGCCTGGCGGAGGAAGAGCTGCCCACCCCACGTCCCACAGCACAGCTGTACCTGCAAGAGCACCTGGCTGTCCTGTTCAGCCAGGAGCTGCACTTGCTCAGCCTCTCGTCTCCAGCAGTACCTCACTGCACTTTGTCACTGCCAACATGTGGTGAGCACCCCACTGAACTTCTTGCCTTCTGTTGGAACCTAGAATGGTGTTTAAATATGTGAATGTTCTTTGTGGCTGAGAAGTTGTTGAAACAACTTGTGAAGGGAGTTATCCAGGTTGTTCGTGTTTCTCTGGTGTGCCTTGCTGTGCTCTTTGTAATGGCTCACTTTTTAATATTATTGCATAACTTCCAAGATCAATGAGAAAAAAACCCAGCCAAATGCATCTTCAAACACAAGCTGCATTATTTCTGGATTTGGTACATCAGAGTCTTATCCTGCAATGGGTTGGTGAGGATAAGTGAGCATACAGATATAAGAGCAGAGAACAAATAGCATTGTGGCAAACATCTCAGTGAGAGACATAAAAGTTCAAGTATTATCAGCACTGCCTTATCTGCAGCATGGTGTGCCAGCAACCCAATTGCTCGGTTATTTCTGATGGATATGTGTCATGTATTGCATCATTTTAATTGCTAGCACTCAGGTGTCTGTACTTGCTTTCCAAGAGGCCAGCATCAGGGCCAGCTCTGGGCCTTGGGAGAGCAGGCCACTGCTGAATTCATCAGCCTGTAGCTGCCTGTCAAGTCTGCCTGGGGATGAGGAGATGATGGTTGGCTGTTTTGGCTTGTGCAAGCCCTTCCTGCCTGTGTGGGGAAGGGATGGAAGGAGAGGGGAGGTGAGGAGCAGTTTTATTGCACAAAGAACTGCTCCTCTCTTTAGCAGTTGCCATCACCTTCCACCTCAGCTTCCCTTTAGGGCTGTTCTGCAGCCCCTGGTCCTTCCTCTTCCACTTCTTCTGCCCTGGAAGGTGAGGGACCTTATTGCCTCCTCTCATCCCCAGCGACCCAAAGAAAGTGGGTATGGAGGTCTTGCCTTCCTGAGAACCCTTATCATGACAGTGTGTCTTCTGAACAAAAATTTTCACAGTTTTGTTGTTCCTTTAGAAGGTGTTTTCTGCTGGCTTGTCTCTAGCAGTTAGCTTTGACTTGTAATAGCAAATGAATGTCCAGTGTCCAAGTCACTCTGAGTAAAATTGCTTACTGGGCCAGTCTTCTATTATTAAACCAGGACTGAGACTATATTTGAGACAACTAGACATACTGGTGAAAAAGCACACAATTAGCAATTAGAATAAGAGGCATTGACTTCATTTTAGGAGCCTTAATACCAAAGCAAGGGGATTTTCATGCATCTCTATTTTCTCACCATTTTTAGTTGAATCCTCTGCTTAAAGAGTTCATTTTGTTTTCTTTCATCTGGATGTTTTACTTTTAGCAAGAAGTATACAAAGGTAGGGAGGTCATGTTTGCTGTAACACCACTGACAGAACTGGGTTTTCCAGGAATAAATGCTTAGAATTAATTTTATTTCTGGGTGGGAATAATGACACCTCCAAATTTTGCTCTCAGCAAAATAATAACTATTTTCTCTGGAATTAGTAAACGTGGTGTGATGGATTAATATGTCCAGCTGCCAGCTGCTCACACCCCTCTCCTCACTCCTGTCCTCAATAATAAGATGTAAAATCTTGTGGGTGAGATAAAGCCAGGGAGATCACTTCCAGTTACCCTCACAGGCAGAACATGCTTGACTTGGGGAAAATTAAGTTCATCCATTGCCAATTAGAATAGAGTTGTTTGGTGAGAAACTCACCCCCATGGGCTGCAGAGTCTCAGGGTACACCTGCTCCTGTGTGGGCTCCGCAGGGGAGTCCCTGCCCCAGTACCTGGAGTGCTGAGTGCAGCACTGGGAGCTCAGGGAAGGACAGGCTGACCCAAGGGTGGTAGGGCAGCTGCAGAGACTCCAGGTGTGACATGCCCAGCCTCTGGGGAAACGTCCTTTTGGCAGAGAGATTCTCACCGTGAGGGCTTTTAGCAACTCTCCCTTGTCTCTGTGAGTGTGAACACGCTGATGTGAGGATATATGGCCCAGCTTTTTAGTCTTACTAAAGGCTCTTAAACACACTCTGCAGAAAATAAGGTGGCACAATGTCAGTGACCTTCATGGTGAAAACAGGATTTCCCAATTTTGAGGTCATTACCCTGTTCTGGAAGCTCCTGAGGGGTTTATGAGTGTTCAGAGAGGTTCTGCACAGGCACTGCAGTTAATTTCTTTGAGATTTGAAGCAATACATGGAGTGATCTGAACATACACTTTCCTTTGCTCTCTAGGTTTTTTCAAATAAATATCTACATCTTATGGCAGACTGTTCAGCCTTAGGTGCTACTCCTGGGTCCTCTTTTGCAATTTTCAGCCCCACTGCTGAGTGCAGGCCAGCTGTGATAGATCTTACACTTTCCTCTGCAGCTTGTGAACACCTTCGTGCTATAGACCCACCACTGAGAAGCCAGAGGCTCTGAGGAAGCACACCAAAGAGGGCTTTGGGAATTTCTGCCTTTTTAATAAAATCTTGTGGGTTGGGATGCAGCAAAATCTTCAGTCAGAAGCAGAGAGGGTTGGAGTGAGCAGCAGATCAGCAAGGCAGCTTTGTGTCAAGTGTGGGACGTTAGTCCAGCAGTCAGATGTCACCAGTGACACTGGTGAAACAGCCCTGTTGGCAGCAAGTCCAGCTTGCCTTTGTTGAGCTTGGGAGTGCCAAAGTCAGCAATAAACGTGTCAGTAGGCATAGAGCTTGCTCTGGGTGGACTGGTGGTCACTCCCTGGCTGGAGGTGAGCCACGCTGACGTGTGCTCATTGCCCAATATTGCTTGGAGAAAACAGCTACAAAGAGCACGGTTATGAATGCTGCAAGGTGGTTGTAAACACCCCGAGTGTGATGACAGTGAAGAATGTCTTAGTGTGCTGGTTTCTGCTCTGGTAGTGTTCCTGAAACACTGGCTGAGCACCCCAAGGGCTACTGAGGGCATATAATGCAGTCATTGCCCTCCTGTTTCTGTGCCTCATTTTTTTTTGCTGCATTGGGTTTATCAAAAGCCTTGTTTTGTCAAGGGCAGAAGAAGTACTCACCTTTATTTCCACAGTGGAATTCAGTAGGAAAGTGTGCCATAGATCAGGGACCCTGCTTTGTAGCACCAGAACGTACAAAACACGTGGCATAGAGAATATTTGAATATTAAAGTGGCTGAGAAAGATGCTTTCCTCATCAGAATACTTACTCTTTCTTTTGCCTCCCTGTCTTATCAGAATTATTTCTTGCTTGCATAGGTTTAATTCTATCGTATAATTTTCTTACACTCTCCTATCACTCCTTTTCCTACCTCACATATTTTGTTTTTTATAACTGAAGTGTTGCCCTCACCTGAATATGCGTGCCCTTGCTTGACATTTTTGACCTTGGAAAAGGAACCTGTATCCTGCAAAGGTAAAACACTGGGATGCTGCAAATTGTTATTGCTGTTCCCTACCTTACATGAGTTGTAAGCTGAGTTTTAAAGGTGGTACTTTGACTGCTGTGGGTGCACGGCCTGTCCTCAGTTCTGACACAGACATCCATGAGAACAAGTCATTCACGGTCACATTCTTGAAAGAGCTCTCTGCTTTTTCTTTAGCCACTTAAATGTGGTAGCTTTCTGCCAATAACCACAGTAGAAGCTTTAAATCCTTTTGAAAATTTTCTTTTTAGTACTTCCCTTTTTCATGGGGACATTATGAGGCAGCTGGAAGTGATTGCTACAATAATTATGAACTAATGTAAATGATGGCATCTTCAAGTCCTGAAATAAATTTATAAAGTTCAGCAAGGTTCCTTCTCACAGCCATTCATTGTGAGAGTATTCAAACTTAAATGACTTAAGATGTTACAAAGGCAGAGCAAAAAGCAGTGTTTTTCAACACAGGAAGTAGAGCAGAACAATTACTATTTAATGATACTGGAATTGGAAAACATATGATGAAGCAGGAGTGTCAAGTTTACTGTACAGCTCGCTACTAGGGCAGGATGCTTTTTGGCAGAGTTTACCCTATTTCTGTTTTTCTGCTTATACATCCATCCTGGCGATACGAAAGGATTCCAGTAAAAGCTAATCCAATTCTTGGAATCCCCCATCTCTCCCCCCTGCACCAATCCAAGGCTTGTTCACAGCACTGCTTCAGCGTTTCTGCTCCAAGGCCAGCCAGAAGCTTCTCGGGGTGGGTCAGGGCCCCGTGGCCTTTAGGGCCGGCGCTGCTGTGGGATGGTCCTCATTAGGGGAAATTACCCGGAGGCTGTGCCTGCCTTGCAGCAGATCCTCTGACAACACATCCTTTACTTCAGCAGACTTGATTAAAAATGGGTTTTACTGCTTTGAAGGTCATTGTACCAAATATCAGTCAAACCAATATAAAAATTTCTTAGCACAATTTTTGACTGGAAAGACAGCACAGGACCCCAACTTCCCCAAGACTAAAATATCTTTATGTACTTGTCAGTACCCTCATCCAAGCTGACATCAAGAGTAGCTCCATCTGAATCATGCACACTCTCTTTTTCTTATATTTTCTCTCCCTGTAGCCTAAAAAAACAAATTTAAATTTTGCCAGCAGTGAGGTATGTTATACCAAGCATTTTATTTAGAGGTTGCTCATTTCCATGGCACTTTTGAAACATCAACTCTATTTTAAAATCCTTCTGCATATACTAGCATGATGATCTGTGTTTCTCTATGCTTACTGTCCATTTGCTTGGGGCATTTACATGGAAAGAAATTTTCTGTTCCTTAACTGCATCTATATCATCTTCCAGTCCCTTACCTAAAGTTGTAATGTCTTGCATATGACATTGCAGCTGGGTGTGCAGATGACATCTCCAGCAGAGGCTGGGCTTCAATTGGGGAATCAATGCCATGAGCAGATGAGGTCTTGGAAGAGAGTTATTCAGCTTGAATGGGAATTTTTATAATGAAAATTGACAGAGGAGAAAATACAGAGATTTAGGGTATGTGGTATAAGAGCCAAAAAATTCTATTTACAGGTGAAGTGTACTGTGATTACTCATTCCATCTTGAAACCTTTTGTAGGTGAAAAAATGCTCTTAATTCAGACTGAAATGGACTTTGAATATTTTAAGTATGTGAAGTTGTTCAGGCAGGTACTTCACAGTAATGTTCCTGTACTGACAACTGCCCTACCTAATTAATAGTGCAGGTAGTAAGACCACTGTGATTTCTCCCTGCTGGATGGTCAGTGTTTTTGGCTCTTTTGCCTCTTTTTGCAGCTTTCCTTTACTGGATCTTTTCCCATATTTATTTTAATCTCAGTTCTTGTAGCTCTGTGGTTTACCTGAATAGTATTTTGTAGTCCAGATTTTTACAAAATTATTCTAGAAGTTCAGAATCCTTAAAAATCACCTAAGCCTGCTTAGGTCTGGTGGAAGCCGTGTGGGGGGAAAAAGTTTTTGTCAGGTTTATTTTCAGGAGAGCAAAGACTTGCTGTGAATATTATTGTGGGATTGAAATGTAAACGTCCATTTCTTCTCTATAATCCCTTGCAAGAAATTGAACTGTCCTTTATGTTAACTTTTGCCTGGGAATATGCTTGGGAATTTATCAGCTTTTGGGACAGAATTGCCTTTAGCTTCAATCAGAATATCTCACTGATACCGGATCTTCCATAATTCTGGCAGTGAAAGACGCCCACCTCCTCAAAGAAGCAGATTTTTCTTCATTGTCACCAAGCTCAGTGACTGTCTCTTGTTTACTGAGGAGAGAAGCCAGACTTGCTAAAAATGTTGTGATATTTAGCAACATTAGTTGTAGTCACTACATCACCCTGCTGCTTTGCTTTCTGCCTTTGCTCACTGACAAATGACAGAGTAGTACAAGCAATATGTAACTTGCCTCCATTTGTTTTGATAAGGGTGTGATTTTAATTTTTTTTTCAGTACAATGCAGACAAAGAAAAGGAGGGTCAATCAGTGCAATCAGGAAATCTGGTACAAGCTCACCTGCTTGTTTCTGAACCAAAGTTCAGTTTCATGTTTTAAACTAGTGATGCAACCTTGTTTTGAAGATCAAGTAGAGATGATTTGTCACTTCAGTGGTGGCACCTGCCATGCTGGCTTATGCTGCTCTGCTGTTCCCATTTCAGGAGCCTGTGCTATTTGTGAAAATGAACTGAGTCACCATTGTCAGGGCATGATCAGGTTTTTATTTACTTATTTTCTGTAGAGCTGGAAGCAATAGTATGTTCTAAACATAAGCTCTGTTTTGAATATCAGAAATACAGACAACAAAACAAAGCTCCAAGCCATGGTAAGATCCAAGAGGCATCTTCACAGTCCTCATCAAGCCTTAATTCACAACAATAACAAGCCATATTAAGTTTCTTCAAAACATTGGACAGATCTTCATAATACTGTTAGTTGAGCAAAAAATTTAGACATTTTTAAATTTTGAAGGTTAAGGTTTTTTGGGTTTTTTTTTGATTCTGGAGACTACAGAGAAATGGGAGTTGACTGGTGCAGGTAAGTGCTGATGAGTTTGGGGAGTAGTTGTCTATTTTTTGATTTTTTTTTTTTCTTTCACAAAGCTGGCTGATGAGGTAAAAATATCAGCTTCTCTGTATCCAATCTGAGAACTCTACTATGCTCATTCCTATCTGATCTGATGATCTCTACCCTGAGGAAAGAGCTAGGAACCAAATGACAGCTGCAGCCTTTCAAAGTCATAAAAGAGGGAAATATCTGTGTATGTACTTATTTATTTATTTTCTCTTCTTATTCTGTCTTTTATGCTGAGGCTATGAAGACTATTGAACTTTTTTTTTTAGCCCGTAAGGTATATCCAATGTCACTCAGACATCAAAGCTCCAGAGCTGAAATGGAAAGAGAACAACCAAATTGCATTTAAAGGTTAATAAAATAATGCTTCTGTTTTCTGTTGTCACAGAATACTAAAAAGAAAAACATTACCTTCATATTTACAAAGGTGAACAAAAAATAGAGAAATGTGAAGTCAGCTGTGATTAGCTTAGCCTTTGTTCTAAAAATGATACATCCTTGTGTTGTATCAGACAGGATGGGCTCTTGAAGCTCTGCTTTTTTGTTCTGCCAGATATGGCCATTGATAACTCTATTGTAGTTTATGTGAGTTTATTATATCAAATTGAAAACTAAAGGTTTACCCCAACATGAGAATTTCCTGTCTTTAGTCTCTTGGAATCTGGATGGCTTTTGCATGTGTAAAGCTGAATATTACCATCCTTACACTGCACATATTGGCTGTGCTTGTAACGGGTGCAAGAATAAAAGCAGGGAGGTTATTGCCACGCAGCAGAATTGCAGGGATCTAAGCAGCCCTTTGCCTCATATGGCTGAGTTTAACTTTGGTATCGCTTGGTCTTTGAAGTGCAGATGCAGTTTTGTGGGTGTAACAAGGAGGGAACAGAGCTTGTAACTTGGAAGCTCCACAGTGTGTGAAAACAAGTTAGAACTCCAGAAGACTTAGCAGTTCTTTTAAAATTTTCCCCTTTTTGGATACAGCCAAACATTTCCTTCCTACAGCTTGTCACCCTGCAGGCCAAAACCCCACATTGCTCAGTGGAGTCAGAATCCTCTGGGGCTTTCAGCACTACCACTCACATTATTCATGAAACCGAGGTTGCTGAAGTCTACGAGAGCAGAAAGTATTAGCAGAGTGATCAGAGCTTCTGAAGTTCACTGAATTATTTGAAATTCTTCCTGTGGTGAGGTCCAAGTGTCAGTCTGATTGACTCGACAAGCCTCATGTCTTACTTTAAAAAAAAAAAGAAAAAAGAAGAGAAAAGAAGGCATATCATGGTAGTTTAGAGGTTCAGATGAATCCAGGAAGGAGGCTACTGGCAAAATTTTCAAGGCATTAAATTATTCTTTTTTCCCAGGAGTATTATAAAGTGATCTGTTATGTGCATCTGCTCATTCTATTTCTGATTCTTGGCCTGAGATTCCTGACACAGGAGGCAATAACCCTGCACCGTGTTAGATCCTATCATGTCACACCGAATGCTGACCTTGGCTGACATAACGTGGCATGCTGCAGCTGAAGTCATGTAACAGGAGCCAATGTATCATGTGCTTAGCGTTAATCTAAAGTTATTATCTGTGAACACAGAAAGGTTTGGATGGTGTGTTGTATGGAGCTGCCTCGGCTTCCTCAGGCGGTCTGAGCTGCGAGTGTCCAAGCTAACAACCAAAACCAACAGAGAGAAAGGAGAGGGGCACAGACTGGGCCAGTGTCTGTGTGAGAGTCAGTAATGAAGGCACTGACCAGTTTAGGATGGGGCTGCAGCTAAAATCTGCTGAAAGGCACTGCAGCCCCCGGGCACCTCAGGAGCCACAGGAGTGTGACCAGGCGATGCCAGCGCTGGTATCAGTGAACCCGCCCATGGCAGTTCGTGTGTAGAGAGCTCTTTGTGTACATTTCAGAGCAGATTCGTTGCACAAGGTATTGCTCAATATACTTATTGATACAACTTTAGGTAAAGCAGTTAATGTAAATGTTTGGCCTTATGAAGTTCATCAATTTTATAACATTTCATTTGTTCGTCTTCTTGCGTAATCTTTTGACCCACTGCAAAATCGTACCCGGCAATATGTGGGTTATCTCTGTTTTTTTCCTAGGGAGACTGAGAAAACTCTGCTTGTCGTCCTGGAAGATATTTTGTAAATTACATGTCATATTAAAACATGCCTGAAAATTAATTGCTTAAATTTAAATACGAAAAAAAAATATTCAGAGCTAGAATTGTCTTGTTGCTTCGATGGTTTAGCAGTGCTCAGGCCCTGCTTCTGTTTCTCCTGTCATGTGCTCCTGTAACAGGATCATGTTCTTTAATGTGATCACAGGCTGTCTGACTTCTTAGTGCCACCTTCATTCTTAATCAGCTAGCTCTAACTGACAGGGGTTATTATTCTTGACTTTTTGTTAGGCCAATATTTTCAGTCCTTGGTGCTTAAAAATTAGCTTTATAGAGCTGTAATTGTGCATCTGCTTTGGTGAAAACCCTAGGCAGCCCAAGCTGGAAACATTTTTTAAATGAGCTAACAGTGTACCTAGTGGCCTAATTTGATGAATGTTGGCATGTGGATTTGCTGCAGATGATAATCAAACATTGTTTTTATTTCAAACAGGGGCAAAAAGGACTCAGATTAAGAAAAAAAAGTATCTGGGTGCACAGGATTTTTGAGTGCTATAAATCTTGAGTGCCATAAATCAGGCTTTGGAGTACCTTAGAGCAGCTTGTAAGAAAAATGGAAGCTGTATCTTCTTCCTTTGCAGGATGTGCCTTTCCTTACTCTGAACTTTTGATCATAGATCAGTGCTGCATTCTTGGCTGTACTGAATTTGATTGTGCTTACATTGAAGATAACTAAAAATTCCCATTCTCTCCAGGGGCACAGGCCTAGGCTATAGTTTGTCCAGTAGCAGTGTTTGTGGGTAAAACTTTCTTCTCTACAATCTGCAAATCCTCAAGATTTTAGGAATTAAAATTATTTTGTGAAAGCTACTTTGTCTCTTATGTCCTTTTAGTTTTCTCTATTGCTGTTAAATTAAAACTGTGGGCTGGTGATGGAAGATTTGCAAAAATTTATGACAGAAAGAGTAGCACTGCCATTACCTAATAAGATGAAGTAAAGGATGATAATTCGTCCTGGTCAGTGTCAATATTCTAAAAAAGTAACTAAAAAGAAAGAAAATTCCATGCATTTTCTCTGACGCTAGCCTAGACTCAGCTGTGGTGTAGACTTTCCCCCAGGTTTAACTAGCAAGCAGTGGATGTCAGCAACAATCTCATCTGGGTCCTTCACTGTGGATCATTGTGGGGCTGATCTAAAAACAGAAGAGATAAAGCAGCATAGCAACAGATTTGCAAAGAAAGCAAAGGCTTATTTAATACAGTTTTCCTGCTTTCTGTTTAAAACATTATCAGGAACATGGGGAATTTAATTTATTTTGCTGGAATTAAGGAGATTTTGAGATTGTGAGTGGCCAGGCTTAAGAGGGTCATCAAAACACACAACAAGCTCAATGTAAAACCTTACTTGTATTTGATGTTCCCAACTCAAAATTGGGAAACTGTGGAGAAGCCAGGTAATTCTGAACATTAATTTCCAGAGAGGAGCATCAACCCAGACCTGAATGCAGTCAGGAACAAAAAGACATTTTATTCAAATGTCAAGATGAAGCAATGCACTGGCAGCATTGCAAGGACAGAACTATTATGAATGAATTTTCAGCTCTTTAGCACATAAATCAGCAGTTACATTAATTAAATATATATAGAGAAAAGGGCTCTAGTCTTTTCTAGGCAGTGTTGCTCAGCAGAAGGGCTATCAGTTGAATAAAATACTGGAGGAAAGGCCATAAAATGGCATACAGCAGATTGTTGATGACACCTGGAGTTGCCAAAGAAGGATAGAGTGAGTATGAGGAAGAAATTGCATTTCTGTGTACAGTAACCTCTGACCAGCCAGATAAATCATGGCTAGTTGGAAGCTATTGCAAGGCTGGAAACTCCAGGGCAGCATGCAAGACAGAGCCACTTGAGCTGCTGTGAGATGCTTTCCATTTGGGGAAAAAGGTACAAAAAGACAAAAAACTTCCTGAGAGAAATGGGATGTTGCAGTTAAGAGAGCCAAAATAAAAACTCAGGGGGGCAGGGAAATATTACTGGTAGCTCTTCCTTCATTACTTTATTCCCTCCTTTTTGAAGTTACTGATACCATGTACTCCAAGACCAAGAACAGGAAGTATTGAGCGAGTTCAAGAAACTGTCCCTCTACAAGCAAAGTCTCTACAATTGCAAATTCTTTGTGGAGCAGAAGGACTTGCATGATGAATTTAGAAATTAGATGTACTGTCAGTAGGGCATTCACACAAAAATTCACTAGAATCTTTGTCCCCCAAAGTCTAATAGCACATCTTGCCCACCTTTGCCATGTGCCACTGAAGTCAGCACAACTTTGCAGACATCTGTGGTGGAACTGAGTCCAGAACCAGGGCATGGCTGCTGTGCTTCCCCACACTGCAAAGGTATCAAAAGAAGCTGGTTCCTTTTCTTGTACCTCTTGTGCTCACTAATATTAAAAGAAGTACTTTGCAGCCAAAAGATGCTGAAGCTTAACCTCACCCCTCCTGCCCAGGCTACCTCTTTTACTGTGGTAGGAGGCAGCAGAGTGTGCTGAGGAGCAGCTGTGACAAGCTGTGCTTCAGAAGTGGATATTGCCCTGCCTTAGAGATAAGAGATATTTTCTGTCAGTTTTGTGTTGGTGTGTGCATTGTGCAAATGATTAATGTTGTCCATTTGCAGAGCATTTCCTCTGCTGAAGGGTCCCAAAGCTCTTCACGAAATTGTTCACATGTAGGACTACTGAAATTCAGTTAAGCTGTTCTTGAGAAGCTCTGAAGTTGTTCTCTTAAAACCCACATAAAAACAAGTTTTCAGTTTTTCAAGTCTGACTTGAAGTTGGAAGTACAAATCTGCAGGCACTGCATTCCCTTTCAAAGAAGGGGAAAAGCAAATGGAGTTGCTTTTTGTGTGTGCTTAAAAACAATGAAAACTTGTCGATATTTTTCATTTAAATTTTCATGAAGAGCTAAGAAACTCTGCTGGAGGGGGCAGGAAAATGTTGTGACTTTTACTGGCAGAGAAATATTTGAATGGTTATTGACAAAGAGCACAGTGCACAAAATGTGCTTGGGCTAAGCAGAGTGAAGATGTTTGACATATTGGCAATGCAGCACAGGGTCAGGGGGTGACAGATTAATGTTGTGTTTCACAGTCCGAGCTAATACTCACTGCATGCCTCCGTATACTCTTTGTTATTGCACACATTTGGAAGGACAAACCAGCTCTGGGTTAGTTAAACCTAAGCCCTGATTTTAGCACAAAAATGGCTTATTTTGGTTTATTCAGTTAGCCAGAAGTGGAGTAAATCTAAGTAAACTATTCTTAGGCTAAATTGAGAGCGTCATGTAGGAATTTGCGTTATTTTAATTAAAATCAATTGATTTTTTAACTGAATTCAGGGCAGCAGTGAGTGCAGGAAGGAGGGAACCATTCCCAGCTCAGTGGTTCACAGCAGCCTGTGACCGTGACCGTGTGGCCGAACCATGAGTGCCTGTCATGGCCTGGCCCTGTGGCTCTGGGTGTGCTTGGAAAATCTCGAGGCAGGAGGCAGAGATTACAAGAAGTTAAAAAACAACCCATGAACCCCTTAAAACTCCACCTCTTGGCTTGATGCTCTCCCTGGCTGGCTGCTTCTGGCCTGCTCCCTGGAACAAGTAACAAAAACGACTCTGCTTCCAGCAGCAGAAACCAGGAAACCAGCAGATACTTTTCAACCCTCCAGATACATTAAAAGAATGGGAGGTGAAGGAGTGAAATGGAAAACAGATGATAGACAGGGGCTGGCGAGAGCAGGAGGAATGCAGTGCAGGCAGCCCGTTTGTCTCAGAGCAGCTGGTGTGCCTGCCCCTGGAACTGGCCACGGCTGTCGGCACTGCCATAAAATCATGGAATGGTAACGCCTCTCTTCTGGAAGGTGCTGAGCACTTTGGCTCCCCAGCATCACTGTGCTGTGCAGGACACAGCCCACAGCAGCTCACATAGCTGGACAGCCATGCACAGTGTGATCCATTATGGAAGTTTTTATGGGAGGAACATGCAGAATGCAGAATTTCATGCAAGTCCCTGTAATGCCAGGTGAGATGGGCACATGTGTGAAATACAGCTTTGAGGGTTTGTGAAAGCAGAATGCTGCCAGAAGGCTCCATGTGTTCTGATCTACAACTCCCCCAGTATCTGCTTGATGGTTAGTTCTAAATGGATTTCATCTGTGTTGAAATGTGCACAGATTTGTGCATGTTTCTATGTTTTCTATCCAGAGCCGTTTGTTGTTTCTAAGGCAAAGAGCTCTTCTCCAGTGTAGCTCCCTGTGTTGTGCATTTCATACATGAAGAGCTGACAATAGCAGATTAATGATGAGAGGTTTTTTTCTGCTGGCCCCAGATCATGTTCCTTAACAGGCACTGCAAATACATGTTAAAAGGCAGCAAAGGGAGAGCCCATAGTGGGAATAGCCATGGGATTCAGATATCAACACATTCACTGGCACGTTGGAAGCGATGTGGCACCTCTGACAGAAATAACATGGGTGGGTACGGATCTGCTCTTTGAGGTCCAGGCAAGTGCAAACGTGAGGAGAACACAGCAAAGAGTTTATCCAAGCTCTTTTAAATGCAAAGCAAAAAGAGCAGTATTTGATTACAGCCATCTGAGAGTGTGAGATGGATGGCTGACTGAGTTAGGAAGGCTCTGCTTTGGAAAGACACCACCTGGTTCTTCAGTAAGAATAGCTGGAGCATATTGCAGTAACTCAGAGCTGTAAGTGTGTGAAGAGGCTTGTACCCCCTTAATAACACTGTGTGTTTGTGTAGTGATCCCACCCTTAAGGAGCTCGTGTGAGAAGAATAAGCTGTGATGACGCTTTAAGGCCATTTTTTCTGTCAGTATAGCACTGTTTCTGTGTTGGGAGACATCATGCTGCTGCTCCAGACTGCATACCTAACTGCAATAACAGTGCAGAGAAGCAGTCTGCAGTCCAAGCAAGCAGCCAGCATGAAAAGTGGGTCTGCACTGCAGCAGGGGCAAGCATCAGTCACTGGGGTGGGCTGCTGCTGCTCAGGGAGCTGCACCCGCTCCACTCCAAGGCTGTAATTGTAGCTCCAGTTCCTGTGGAAAATACACATCTCCATCCATCCATCCAACCCCACTCCTCAAAGTCCTTTGGAAAAGCTTGAATTCCCTTCTTGTGCTTGCTCTACTCAAAAACCATAACGTGCATTATCACCTATATTCTCATATATTGCCATATGTATTCTCATTGTTTGAATGGATACAATTGAAAAATTGTAAAACAACATAATTTTTATTAAAAGAAAACCAATGGAATTAGGCAAGGAAATTTTCTGTTTACTTTCAGGCTTTAGAGTAGTTGTTGACAGACAACATGATTTAAAAAAAGAAATGAGCTTCTTCCCAGGACCTTTTATAAAGAGGCCTTGTCCAGCTCAGAATTTGGGAAATGCAGTCTATTTTCTGCGCCTTGCAGTTGAGGTCAGTCTGTCTGTGATTGCGAGTATCTCTAGACTTTGGCACTGTGCTGATTTAAGCCCTAGGGCACGCATTTAAATTGTCACATATAGTGTGTCTCACACTGACATCTTCTTCTGTGGAAGTGAAGGATAATACAGCACTTGTGCTGCAGAATAAGACAGTGCTCTCTCCTCAAGCATGAAAATTGTCTCCAAATTTCAGACATGTTTTCCTTGATTGTGGCGGCTAATCAAGGCAAAACCCAAAGTTCATTTTACTAGGGGATGAACAATGCTTGGCAGTGTAGTGAATGTTAATGCAGTTAATTATTCCTAATGCTGTCTCTGTCCTCGGAAGAGTTCAATATCTCTAGACAAGGCTTTAACGATCCACAGCCACCCTGTTTCACCCAGGGAATATTTCCCCTTCGGACCAGTTTGCAATCTGCTGCCCTCAGCCTGTGCTCTCCCCTTGCTTTGTGGCAATCTGTTACGGTGGAGTTGGGTGGGTGCTTTTAAACAGGCTTTGTTTGGTTTCAGAACTGTTACATTGTGCTTTCTGTTGTCTCTGTTTTCTTCGCTTTGCCTATAAGCTTTTGATAGTATTTGGGCAACCTAAAAATAGAGAAAACATCCCAAGCATTTACCTACGTGGGGGAATGGAAATCGTGTTTGAGGTCCCCATGGTGCTCGGTGTTGGTGGAGTCCCTAGGACAGGAGACAGGAAAGCAAGCCTTGTACACTGATGGGGATAAATCACCTTCAGTAACACCTGTTTGCTGATACAGTTCTAGTGTAACTTCATCGTTGTGATATCTTTCTCTAAGTTGTGGCTTTATTTAGATCAGCTTAGTCTAGAACTTCATGTTTGGGAAATCTTCATTTTGAAGTTGTATGTCACTACATGTAAACAACTCCTCTGATACTTAGAACAATTGCTGAGAACACTATTTTTTAAAAGTTGTCAAATAAATCAGCTATATAACTATATTTCTTTACTGGAAAACTCTTTTCTGAAGTTTGTCACTTTTGGGATAGGTCCTGTCAATTGACAAAATTTGTTTTACCCTGAGTGCACTATCTTTGCTACAAAATTATTGGCAGACCGTATTTCTTTATCTGAGAGCCTACAGGGCCGCATCCTGTAATCCTTTTTGTGTCATAATTTTGCAGCTGTGTTTATTATTCTTTCTGGTATGAAAAAGCCAGTAATTGGAATTGCCTTAATTTGGGAAATTGACCCTCCTAATGTTTGTGTGGTTTGTTGACACACAAGTGCAGTTCTGCCTTCATCAAGAGCTCCATGCTTGTGGAATATCTTCATTTGTAAGTGTTCTGTTAAAAAGTACTAATTTTTAAAAAAGGAAAATCTCTAAAAGTGTCTCGGATATCCTAGAGGAGTTTTTATTGAAAGCTCTCATGCAAAACTTAGAAGTAAAAAAAATGTTTTCTTCATCAAGAAGCCATAGTTAAAAATTGGCTTCAAGGAATAGAGAATGATTAATGAATCTCCTCTTCTTTAGTGCACTAATCCTTCTTGAGATTTAAATATCTGCTATGGAAAATGTCCACAATTTGGAGAGAATGATTTATAAAAGAAATTAGGCAACAAACAGGGCTTGAGGTTTCTGTTCACAGCAGAAGATAAAAAGCTTCTAGAATGAAAAATTATTATTATTTTATTTCAAAGTATTTTTCTTACGGATTTCTTGACATATGTACTGTTAATTAGGCAGTAATGATTTTCTTTCATTTGCACTGCAAATTACACCAATAATTATGCTTTTATTCACAGAATATATTTTGTTAACTGACCTTGGGTTTAGTGGGGAATACAAAATGAGAAGGAATTGTTACGTTCAGCTGATGCTTTGAGATTCCTAGGGACTTCTGCTTTTGCTAACTTTGAATTTTAATTTTGGAGACACCAACAAAGATATACAACAGAAAGGTTTTAACTAAGTGTATTACTTTGACAGAAGTCACTGGGTTCTACAATTAATTCTCACCAGTAGATCAGTGCATTTCATAAGCTGCAAGTCATTCTGACAAGATGAAACAAATGCAATCGTTAGTGAAATCCTGATAATTTGGAACAACGGGCTGTGAAACTAGGTCAGTTTGTGTCTTCTTTGAAATATTTTTCCCTCCATAGTGTTTCATACTTGGCTTATCTTGATAATGCACTTGACATCTTTGGTGAGTGATCATATGCTAATTTAAAGTTGTATTGTAAACGTAAATTCAGAACAACATTGAGAGATGTTTCAGCATGATGGCAAAAAACTTTAACCAGTGTATGTAACTTATTTGCTGTTAAAATATATATATTTGTTTCTAGTCTGAAGAACATAAGGGGAATCTTAGTTTTGTCCTTTGAAGATAGGTATTTTAGTGACTTAGGACTATTTTCCTGTCCTAGTGAAATAGTGTGAATTTTTGGGGCAGGTTACTTGGAAGAATAAGGTCTTCTTTTAGAGTGCTCATCCAAAGTACTACAGCCAAGTGTTAGGGCAGCTTCCCTCAGGAGCATCCGTGGTAATTTATTGGCCCCAGTCTTCTGCTGATGTCAGTGGTAAAAGTGTTGTTGACTTCAGTGAGAAAGTTCCATTATCTTCAGATGTTGCTATCTGGATTTTGTGATATTTCTTGGAGCATGTATGCAACTTCAGGTGTTTGCTACTCAATTCTGTAGCATGTTTTCATTAGGAGAGCCCATAAAAGTGCCATGCCCTTCTTCATATATTGTTTACTGTTCTCCATCCTTACCATTGCTCTGCCATAGGTTTCTTGCAGACTTTCAGAGGTGAAGAAAATGTTTATAAAGGCTTATTGTGCAGAAAGGCTTCTGATAATTGCTAGATGTTGTAAATTGTTTTGGAATGAAGGAAATTATTTTTTGTTTCCTGTAAAAATGTTTGACTCGAGATTAGATAGCTGTTTTCCTGAGTTACTGATGTATTCCATCTGTCTGCATCTCTCCCCCCTCTCTTTTTTTTTTTAAAGGTGTGAATTCAGTGAATATTTGCTGGGCTGGCTGCTGGTGAATAATAATAACAAGAGTGCCTGGAGTACAGTATATATTTAATTAGACAAATAATATAAAAATATACTAATTTGAAAGTTTTAGACATCTGTTTCTGTCTTATGTTTGCCTCTGATTTGCACTAGTTATGTAATCATTACTTACCACTTTGGGAGAATAGAAAAAAAGTTTAGATTAAAAGTACTGCTGACTTAAGAAAAAGATAAAGATGTAGATGACAACGATGAAGAGATTTATTGACATTTTTTTCTTTGCTAATAAGCCTAAAATATTAAACCTCTAGGACATGACTTAGCTTCTTAACTCAGCTTTTCAGAGGTGCTGACCAGTGAGATCTCTCTTTGCCCCACAGATGAATCTGCAGAACACTTGGCTGCTTATGTTAAAAAAACCCCAAATGCACACACCCTGCATAGGGAGTAAAGCCAAATTAAAATCCATAGACAAGGTATTTTATCTCATCTTCTTTTTCCATCCTTTTTCTCGACGAGTGTTTTTCCATGTGGCATATAATGGCACCTGAGAGACATAATGAGGATAAATCTAGGGCCGTGTAACAATATTTATAGTCTTTTATAGCACAACAGGAAGAGGTGGCAGTTGCTCAGTGACAGGTTTCCAGATCACGCTGTTTCTGGTAGGCTTGCAGCCCAGGGAGAGCAGAAACAACCCAGCTCAGTAGGTTGTGGCCTTTCCAGCATGATTTCACTGGGCAGAGATTGAATGGTGCCATGTCAGCAGGCCTGGATGCCCTTGGGAGGACCTTGTTAAGTGCAAGGTACTGTTAGTATATTATCAGATTTGGAAAGAATAGTAAATAATAGTCAGTTGTAATTTTCTAGGGCTAGGATAATACAGCTGCAACCTGATCATGTCCCCTTTTGCAGGTTTGCTCACTTTCATGGCTGAATTTTTGGTGAGTCTCATGGGACTCTGTCTAGTTACAAACCCTCTTGCTTGTCACCTGCATGGAAGTCTGATTCTCTACCCAATTACAAGTTCCAAATAGCAACTCCCTCTGACTTGTGTCTGCTTGGGATACTGGCATGCAAATAATAACAGACTACTATTAAAATTCCAGGAAACCAAGAGAAAAGCACTTGCTTCCAGAGCTAGAAGATGTTTGGGGTTTTTTTGTTGCTTCTTTTGGGGTCTTAGTGGTTTTTTTTCTGTGTGGGTTTTTTGTTTTCTTTTGGGTTTTTGTTTGTGGTTTTGTTTGTTTGGCTTTAAGTTTTATTTTGTTGCATTTTCCTTTTAAAAGAGAAAAAAGACACTTTCCTAAGCAGATACTTTAAGCCTTCCAAATTGTCCCCATATATTACTACCTTCTCTCAGTACTCCTTGCCCTTCAGGGTTTTACACTGTGGAGTGTTGTCCCACATATTCACTGAATATTTGTGTTTCGGCCAAAGATACGTGTGTGCACTGAGTGCTGAAGGGTTGTGAGCCATTGTTTTGCACAAAGAGAGGAGTGCTGTACTTTCAGATATAGCCCAAGCAATGCAAACTCATGTGAAAATGGAAGTCTTTGAAATGTGAGCGGGTTTCTTTGGGTATCATTGTCCTGTCTGCAACTGAACTTCGTGGAGGCACAGATGTGTGGGGCAGGGGGGCTGCACTGACGCCTTATCGTGAGGGTTTCTTTTGGCAGCCTAGGAAAAATTGCAGTGGGAATAAAGGGAACTTGTTTAGTTCAGATGAAGACTCCTATTAATGAGACCCATTATTCCTATTTTTGGAGAGTGTTAGGTTTTTTTAAAAATATATACAATGCTGTATTATTTTTGATTGCAACAGCATTCACTGGTCACTTTTATCTTTGTGTGTGAATTTCTAATTATACATGTTAGATGAGGGATCTTTACTGTAAATAGTAATGTGGTTTTCTTTCACTTGATCTCTCTGTACTGGATTCTGCTTCATTGTTCACTTTCCTCATCACAGTATCTTGCTTATTTTATCTTTCAACAGACATTTCTTTACATCCTCTCACATGGCACTCCCCTCCCCCTTGTAACTTTTTAAAAAGGGCTTTATCTGAGCAGGCAGTTTCATTTGTCTTTTGATCTATTTTTTGAGGGATGTGCATTCACTTCTAGTAGTAAGCCCAGTACTGAAGTCTTTATTCAAGGCCAAAATGTGGGGGCTTGACTGTGGCTTCTGCTTAAGGCTCTTACCTACGATTTCCTAGAGCTAATGGGGAACTTGGAGACCAGAGGTGTTGGCTGCTTAACTGCAAGGCTTTCAAAGGTTTTTCAGGGTGGAAATTGGCAATTTCCAAACTTTGAAGTGATTCCTCTTGAGATCTGAACACACAGTATTTTAGCTGCCAGCCACTTCTAGAAACCTGTTTTTCACCCCTCGTGGGCACTGTGAGAGGGAGCGCTTGCCTCGCTCCAGTGCTGGATCTGTCTCTGCCCGTGCAGCTGCACAGGGAGAGCAAAGGGCACCTGATGGTCCCATGGGGCCTCATCATTGAGCTCTTCTTCCCATGTCCTTGCTGAGGTCTTCTGAAGAGCCAAAACCATGAATAAAGAGTGTAGAAGCTGGTGCAGAAAAGTGCATCGAAAGGTTTGTAAACCCAAATGGTATGAACACCAGCTTTAGGAGAGGGAATCGAAGTTCTGGAAGCAAACAGAAGAATCACTCACCTACCTGGAGATGATAAATAGGGAAAACAGCAGTCATTCAGCCTAAGCCCCTCTCTGCATCTAAGCCAAAATAAAGCTGATTTACAGAATGACCAATGATCGGAAATTCAGGTATTTGTTTTGTTCTATTTTTCAGATGCAAAATCAAAGTCAAATCCAGTTCTCCTATACAAATGCTGTACAAGTGTGAGTGGCTTAAACTCAGCATTTGTAAGTTAAACAACTTGTTTAATACACTGTTAACATTTGGAGAGTCGCAATGAGGCTTTGAGGTTAACATCCCACTAAGATGAATGGGAGGTGTTCATACCTCAGGCTGCAGATTCAACAGGACAGCAGAGCACAGATTTACATAGTACAGGCTATATCTTGGCAAACCAGAAGGGCTGCAGACATCATTTTTCTAAAGGGAAGCTTCGATTCCAGGGAACACATTACCAACTGCAAAAGGCCCCAGATCAGGAAGCCACTGGAGCTGGGTAGCTGCTGGCTGTAACTTTAAACTGACAGACATCAAATGGGCTTTCCACTCTAAAAGTTGAGATCTCAGCCAGGTGCTCTCCTCTCCTGTCTCGAGACTCTCTTTGCTTCCTCTTGCCACCTTTCCCCACAACTGATTTTTGGATAGGAAATGTAGGCCAAGGGTCTGGTGACCTTAACTGACCTTACTGTTATGACCATTTTTGTTTCCTTTTTTGACTACTGTCTTCTTATTTGTGCTTCATCTTTAAGATTCTCCCTTTTTTCCATATGTTTTTTATTCTCTCTTATGTTGATGTATTATAACATTAATTCTCTTCCTTCCTTAGTTCCACAATTTTCCCCCCAGGACCTCTTCCACTTGCCTCTTTTCCTGTTATTTGTCCTTGCTGTCTGGCATGCTATAATTTTTATTATGCACTGTCATCCCAAGGAGCTCCTCTTTGCACAGCCATATGTATGGATGTGGATTTTCTTTAGATCTCTCCCACACAAGCTCCCCTGCAGCAAAATAAGGCTCTCCTGTAAATCCCAGGATGCTTCTGCCTTGGGCACACAGAGGAGCAACACAGCCTGAATTTTGCAGTAAGGTCAAATTGCAGACATTGTGCCTGTGTATTTTGTAGTTGAAAGCCTTCATACTCGTTCTTGCACACACTGGCTTGATCTGGGCACCAGTCTGGAGCACAAATGAATGTGGCTGCGTTTTAGTTCCAGTTGGTTACATAACAAACTCAAAGCCTTGCTGGTTGGCCTGGCTGGGGATTCAGCAGTGGCTGGGAAGGGAATAGCAGGGGCACCAATGCTGAGGTGCATTCTGTGAGGGTTCCCCAGCAGCAGCTGCCTGTACCATGCTGTACATACTGTTTGTCTTTTGTCACTGAAGTTATTTAGTTCTTCTGAGTAATTAATAGAATTATCTGGTCATAGCAAGAGAGGCTAAACTGATTTTTTTAAAAAGACTTGTGCTGGTGAATTTTGCTTTGCAGGGTAACGCATTCGTTTTTAACTAGTCCAGCTTGTGTAATTATTAATCTGCCACAGATGAGACACAGAACTTGAATATTTTGTTTTTCTGACAGATATTACTACATACCTTGATTTCTCTTTGTAGTACCTCAGTAGAGCTGGAATGAGGGTCACTCACTCTATTATTGACTCCCTGTTGCATTGCTTTCAACAGCTCAACCATCACAGTATGTCACACAGCTGTGCATCCGAAACTCAATATATTTACTGTCTAATGAGCTTCGTTTTCTGTGCCACTAGCTTGTGTTCTATAGTGTTGGTTTCCCAAGCATGGTACTAAGCAATTTTAGGAAACGCTGGTACAACTGTAGTAATTTTCCTCAATTTGTTCCTGACAAAGAACTCACTTCAAAATTGAGTTGGCTTCCTTTTTGTTCGGAACACTGGTAGACACAATTAGCCTCATTAACCCTGGTTTCTGTTTCATAACAGAAAATTAGCCTACAATCACTGGTTTGCTGGAAAACACTGTTGTAATTAGTCCTCAACAGTCTGATATGAAAATCCATCGCATTTTTAATTTCTCTGACATATACAGAAAACATGCCTGATTTGTCACTTATCTTGGGGATTGAGATAAAGTCAAGGACCAAGTCCTTGGCTCGCTTAGAGCCCTGTTGAACAGATTGGACAAACATCTGTCGAGAGAGTCAGAGGTGCACTGGTCCCACCATGCAGGAGGTGGTTTCTAGGGCTCCTCTGCAATTCTGTTATTCTGACCCTTCAAAGAGCAGGAGACCCAAATAAAGACCATTTAAATCCTGGCCCCACTGGCTGGATGCTTTTCCTTATCAGTCCTCCCAAATGCTGTGTTATTCCAGATTTATTGCAGAGTGGAGTTCTGCCTTGTTCCAGCTCTAAGACAGTAGTGGTACTGAAGCCAATTTTTTTTATCAGCTTAGAAATGAAGCAATTTAAATCAGACTAATTATTCTTAAACCTCTGTAGATAATCTGGAATTGGTTGATTGAAGAGATTTATCATCACCTTTAGGACCTGCATCACTCTAGTGAATATGTCAATGAGCATGATTATGTTCTCCTGAAACAATTAATTATTTCAAGACTGTTATTCCAGTCAGTGAAGAAAGCTATAGTTGATGTGGGCTGCTAAGCCATCAGCTGGGGCATTACTATCTCAGAAGTTCACAGAACTGTAGGGTGAGGCATACTGATCAAACTGCTGCAAACTGGTGTCCAAATTGTGTCACCTCTTGCCCAGACACTGCAGAGCAGAAATAGAGGAGGTCTGTGTACACCTGTGTGTGCAGAAATGTACCCAAGAACTCTCCTGGAGATTTGGGTACCTCACTTAGGCTAAATTACATTCCCCTGTGAGATGGCTAAGATTTGTGTAAATCCAGACACCTTTGCTTGCCTTAATCAAAGGTCTAAGAGTAATTCCTAATCTAGGTCTGTCTTTTCCATGCCTCTTGTCATCCAGGAAAGAGAGATGGTGAGTTCTTATCTCTGCATGTGTCATGAGTGACTTTAGTGAAGGATTTTGTACAAATGCTTAGAAGTATTTTAGTGAAAGACAAGAGAAATTATTTGTATATTTACAGCATTTTAATTGTAGCATGCAGGAAAGAGGGCAGGTTTACAGAAGCTCCTAGGGCCGCTTACACAAACAAGAAGCTGAAGACTGAAATGTGTCATTTGTGCAGGAAAGGGATTATCCCACAAGTCTCTAGTGCATAGTGAAACTGTTGCCTAAGGGACATTTTTCTCCTGTATTAAATGTTCCTCTTATTTCTCAGTTGTTCTCTCTAAATGCATATGACACCCTGGGGGTGTCTCCATTTGAATGATCTCAATTGCTTCTGTGTCCACTTGGGTGCCAGGCTCGAGGACTGAGGAGAAGCAGAGCTATTCCATCTTGATAGCTGAACTGCAAACGAGGAATTCTGTAATTCAAATTCAGGTCACTACATATGTTTCGATTAAGTTCTTAAAAAACCAAGCAGTAACTAAATAAATAATAATTTAATTTATGACATGCCCTGATCATTTATAGCCAAAATGCTAGGGAAATTAATATGAACTTATTCCACAAAGAAACATACAAGCACTGACAAAAAGCGAAGCCTTCAAATGCTGTGTTCAGTTCATTCATGCATAAGGCACCCTGTGTGCAAAATGATAGTGTTTGGAATGTCAGCCAATCAAGTAGTCTAATTGGCTGAACTACTGAAGTGCCTCTTCATATAGAAATGGGTTTTAACATTTTTTCTGTCACACTTTAGCTCCTCCAAAGTGTGCCTGAGCTCTACTGCACTTCCAGCCTACTGAAGAGTTTTCTAAGGCCTCTACCTGGAGATCTGTAGGATATGTTGAGCTGTGACCTAACACTTACCTAGCCCAAGGCACATACCCCCCTCACAGCCTGATTGTGGGGCAGCTCTGAAAGTAGTCCATGGATAAGACATGGTAATAGCTCCTGTGTCTCCTGTTCCAGTGTGGCATGGCTGTGCCCAGCTGGACTTCGGGGTACCTGCAATTTCACTTCTTCCTGCAGTAATGGATTTGGAGCCCCATTTCCCCCTGTGCCAGCACAGCTAAACTGCCAGTCTTGTGACATAGCCTCATCACATGAGCAATAGGTGAGATGTTCAAGTACCAGAGGTCAGCTGAATGTGCCACAAATTGCAGGTAGTGAGGTGAGTGGATGGGGCTTCAGTCCCTGCTAGCAAAAATACATCAGTGAGTGAGTGCTCCAAGCAATGTTCAGGCGGAGGTGTGCTCCTGCTGAAGGAAGCACCTCCTCCCCAAGTGCACAGTGGGGAATTCACACTGTGTGGGGTTGTCAGTCTGCAAGGCTGAAGAGCACAGAGCAAAGGTGATAATTAGAGCCTCATGAGTAGTGATTTCCACGTTGTACTCCCAGTTTNTTTTTTTTTTTTTGTGATGAAGGAGGATAAATCATCCAGACCATATGAATCAATTCACCCTTCTGTAAAGTGATTATACTTGGTAGTTTCTGATTGCCACACTGTGCTGCATGTGACTGAAAGATCCCCTGAGATGCTTGCATGAGCTTTTCTATATAAAGGCAAAGCACTATCAAGTGTCTGTTTCAGAACAGAGTCAAACTCTGCAGGGGAACAGTTTCCTGTGCATGCACACACAGACTCTATTGCTTGGCCTCTATTTGTCACCTTGTGTTTGTCCATCCTCCCTTCTCTTGTTTACTTGTTTGGCTATTTCACACTACATTCACCCTAACCTGAAAAAGAAGAGATTAGGTTAGATTACTTCAAAGATCTGCAAATGTAGTAGAATGCACAAGGGGCATTTTTGGCATTAATGTTCTGTGTATTTTGTTCAGATAATTAAGCATGGAAAGGTCACCTTGTGTTCTAACAGAAAGCATAGAGGGATGGCAGAGAGAAAAGCCAAGTTTGAGCAAAAACACTTTAAGGAGAAAGGATCAGCATCTGACAATATTTATTACTTCTTCAGTGTTCCCTAAGATGCTGCAATACATTGATTCCAACCCTATGCCTATACACTTAGTTTTCCAAAGCTAAATATAAAGTATGAAATTGAATACAAGGTAAGGGCTAGGCACAGAGTGCACGCTGCTGACAGCCATTTGGCAGTTTGTTCTTTGGGACACACATCCAGGTGAGGTTTGTTCAAAGCACATCAGCCATGGCACTTTGGAACTCTCGAGGAGAGGCCACGTGAGCAGGTCCTTCTCTTGTCACGTGCTTATGTGGCTTGTCAATACCATGTCCTTAAATACATAAAAAAAATTAAAAACCCAAACAAACCACTTCTTTTTTTCATTAAAGGAATGGGAACAGTGGGTAGAGTTGGAAGCCTTTCCCATCTCAGAGATGCTCCTCTGTTTTCACTTTGTTCTTGTCGTTTTCTGTCTGCAGCTTAATTCTGCTCATTATTCATCTGGTGAATGCTTCCAGCACAAGCCACTGGCTGGACTCATAGGTGAGCTTGGTCCACCTTGCAACACCCAGAAATCCCTTCCTGAGTTATGAACACTGAGAAGGGATTCAGAGGGTTGTTGTTCCCCAGCAGCTTCGGGGTATGAAGCAGGGCCAGATGTGAGCTGTTGTGTGCACACACAAATCCAGTCCTTCCCTGTCTGACCCTTGCAGCATCTGAGGGACTAAAATAACATAACTATAGTTTCTTGAGGATGGTCTCTGCTATCAAAGTACCTAAGATTGGAAGGTTGTATAGATTTCTTTTTCATGTTTGACAAATGAGTGCAATGGATGAATATAATAGGAATCCATTTTTCTTCTGTTCTTGGTGCTCACAGAATATATTTAAAATTCACTCTTAGGAGACCTTCTTGCCTCCTCTATGATTGGCAGGGCGACTGTCTGTACTATGCAGAGCTGTAATTTATTTATTCCTTCTATTTGTGACCTGGAGTTCTTTGAGCATTTTCCCCCCTCTCATGGAAAAAGTAATTCTCTCTCCTACTTCAGTCCTACATCCTTTCTTATGAACACTTGGTAAAGATTTCATTTTTCTGCAATCTTTTTCATCTCTTACTAAATAACCCTAGCACTCTCTTAGAGCCCTGCTGACATTTTGCTTCTTATATACTTGAAAAATTCTTATTTGTCTTTATTCCTTGAAAATATTTTCCACTCTTCCTCTCAGCCTTTCCTAGCCATATTTTATTCTTTTAGTTTTATTCCAGCAGTTGCTCACCTATCTCTTGTCTCATACACCTTTCATATCTTTTACATGCATTCATTTAATTTTTCTTTTTGTGTCTATTTTTCCTGTATTTTGCTTCACTGGATGGCCTTTATTCTTCTAAATCTGCTGAATCACGCAATGCTCCAGTCCATTTTTTGGCTTTTCCAAGGCCAGGTAAAAAACCTAAGGGAAAGGAAATAGTGAAGGCTTGGTGTCCATTGTGCATCTGAAGGGAACAACTTCAGAAGGATTGGCAGGGTTTCAGCAAGCTGTAGATCCTTGGTGGTGCTTGTTCTCAGTGAAACTGGGATCATGTCTGAAGCTAAACTACAGCACTTGCTTTTAGGGGTGTATGGTAGCCCTTGTTCCTAGAGGTTGACTCCCCTATGAATGCAACAAGAGCAATGTAATTATCTGGGTTACTCCCCCAGATTCCTTCACGGCAAACCCACAGTTTGCTTGTAGAAATTTTTCCCCCAAAAAAAGCCTGCTCGTTCTCCTTCTCCCTCTCTTGCCTGAGATGCTCTGCTTGAGTGCACCTATTGACTGTGGTGAGACAGAGCTCCCATTTGGCCTTGTTTCACTCTGTTCCAGCCTTAAGCCCATCCCTGGCCTTTCTGGTTCAGCTTCTGCTTGGTATGTGTGCAGTGTCTTGCATGAAGTTTTTGTGTTTCTCCTGAACAGGCCTCTCTATGTGTTTGTAGAGCCCAAACACAACCCCAGAAATTCCTGAGTTAAAAATGCCCCTATGGCTTCTTTTTGTGACTGTATTCTCTTCAACGCTGTCACTGTGGGCCACCAGCAGACTTTCCAACTATGCAGCTAATTAAGCAGGTTTTGAGGACTTCAGGAGTCCTCCTGCTTCCCAGGTAGGGAAGATTAAAGGAGGGTGATAGTACTTCCACAAGGCCTCTGAAAGGCATTACATGGTCTCAGGTGAGATTATCACCTCTCCTGGTTTTCAGATTAACTTTTGGTTAAACAGCTGTACTCTTGGAAGAGGATGGGATGAAACAACAGCCTGGAATTACAGGGAAGCAGAAGATGTCTCCAGTAAGATGCCCTCCTCACTGAAAAATCTTTTACATCTCAGTCTCTGATGATGCAAATTCAGAGCAGGAGAGGAGGCAACAAGCCAATGGTTCAGGCTGACAGAATTTAGTTTTGTAGGAGAGGAAAAACCCATTGTCTGCAACCACATAATCATCTTGCACGGTGTGTAATATTTATAAAGAACAGGGGGTCACATATGGCTGGCTGTCAGCAAGAAACAGCAAGCTTGAATTAACGTTAAAAAAGGCGAGTACTTAAGAAATAATACAAGTACATGTAACAAAAGTAAATGGTTTCAGCTGTGATAAAAGAACAGTCTTTCCTTCCTTCAGACTTGCTTCTATGTTTCCTTCCTTAATTTCTTCTGTCATGTTAAATTATTTACAAAATGCATCCTGGTATTGAAAGGGTAGGACCTAAAGCAGCCAGCTTCTTTACTAGCCCTGTGGTAACATTTAACAAATCAGCTTAGAGCTGCAAATGAAATATTTCTACAGGCCTTTTTAAGTACTGCCACATTTAAAGATATGTTCAGGTTTGGAATACAGAGTGCTGTTGTGCAAACAACACATTTTGGGACAATTTTAGAAGCCTGTGTTATTCGCTTGCTGGGCTAAACAGTCCCCGTGCTCCAGTTGTGAGATATTAGGGATGGAACAAGGGCTGGCTATAGATAACTAGGGCTGGCCTTAACTGTGTGGGATACTTGTATGTAGGAAAGAAAGAGCTAGTTCTCAAGGAAGGAAAATGAGGCCAGTAAGAACTGCAGGCATCCCTCTTCATCTTCTGCTGCTTCCTGGGGGTTAGGGGTGTCAGTGTACAATGCTGTATTCTAATACTGACTGCTGATTATTCAAGTGACTATCAAAAAAATTACACTGCTGAAAAGAATATACTGAAGATATAGTGCCCAGAAAATGCCATGCACTTCAATGGGGAACTTTTGCCAGCGGACAAAAGGCCTGGGGGCTGCAAGAAAAGACAGAAGGAAGCGTGGAGCCTGTGCTTCCCTGGGGCAAAAAACATCCATTAATATCTATTGATTACATCCCTAAAGCATTACAATTTTTTTTCCCTGTTGTTCAGATCTTGCTGTTTCTAAGCCATGGAGAAAAGGGGGAAAATAATGAAGAGCAAGGCAATGGTAGCTTTACAAGGAACAGAGGAGATTAAATATGGAGCTTGTCCATGCCTTCCATTGTCTATACTGCCTCCCACTTACCTCATCACTACTCCTGCAGCCCAACACCAGAGGCTTGCCCAAGCTGAGGATGGCAAAGGGAACTGGAGGGTGAGAGGGATGGCTGAGGGATTGCTTTCTGATGGCTGGGACTGAACAGTTTGCCAATGATGACCAAAGCCCACACAGAGCACAAAACTGCTTTCTCCTCTCTTCTCTGCTCTATTTTCTTGATCATTCATCATTAACTTTAATGATTAGAATAAACTGTAATTATAGGGAAAGTAATGAAACAATGTTCTGTTGAGATAGCAGCTAGAGAAAGCAATAAAAAAAGGTGCTTGTAAGAGCCCACTCTGACAACTGGAGTGAGGAGGTGGCTCCCACATTGATGGGAGTCACAGAAAAAAAGCTGTTCCACACCACTGTTCACAAACCTCTCATAATTCTTCACTACCCACCCTGTGCCCATACCCTTACCCCTGCTGCTCTTTCCCAGAGTCTCTGAGCCTGGAAGAAGTTGGATTTCTGCTGATCCAGCATTGGATCAGGGTGAATTCTGGCAGTCCTGGCAGGGAGGCCTCTTACAGCTTGTACTTTCTTCTAGTTTACTTCACGGCCTTTTCCTCCTAGCACGGCAGAAAGGTGAGAAGAGGTACAGAGAGAGAGAGGCTCCTGCAGAGTGCCTGGGGCAGTGTGATTGCAGCTGTCCCTTGCCATATCGGAATGGACAAGGGCCTGATCTGCTCTGTTAGCGCCTCTTGGCAGAGGGGAATTACGTTATCTTGAACAAGGCAATAACCCTTTGTGTAATTTTAACATTTTGAAAGTGCTCTCTATCTGTGTTGCAGATTTGCAGGGAGCTACTGCCTGCCTCCTCCAAACGTGATGATCAGGAGACATTATTTGAATGTGGTGTGATGGCAGATGCAGCAGATGCTACATTACTTTCTTATAGAAATTTTTTTTTTTTTTTTTTTTTTGGTAGGGGAAAAAATCTTCATTCAAAACACAATTCACTAGAATGTGAAATGGTCAATACTTTATTCCCACCTTATGTTATCATTGTGGTGACTTTAGTTATACGCTTCACTAGAGAAGTGAAAGTTTTCCATCTGTTTAATGTACTGGCTGACCAATGTTTCTCCAGCCCTGGCTCTTCCCCATAGAGACAGTCTGCAATGGCTTTGTCATCTGTCTCAACCCTCCTCCTCCTGCTCGCTGCTTTTGTCCCTGGTTTCCGGCAGAGCTCTGCCAGCCCAGCAGTGAGCCTGCCCCACACAGCACCCCCGGCTGCTCTGCTCCCCTCTGTCCACATTTGGTTCACCCTGTTGAGACCAGGACCTTGGCATGGGTTTTACCCTGGGTCTGTATTTTTCTCCATGGTACTATTTATCACATTCTTTCTTTCCCAGTTCATTATTTATTCAAGCATACAATTCACATCCTCCCACAGTGGGGATTAGCGAAGGGTCCTGCTTGGTAACTGGGAGGGTTTTTTACGCATTTGCTTTGTATCCGTGGTGGTTCTTTCATGGCTGAAGTCACTATTTCTGGCACTCCTGCAATTTCCATGCTGTGATCCCGTTCAAATGAGCTCCTTCACATCCTTGTGCCTCTTCTCCAGATGATAGGCATTGTCTGTAGCTTCGTGTGTTGTTTTTTCACTCAGCTCCAGCTATGGGTTCCTTGCACCTTTCCACTTTCCGTCTCGTCTTCCATGGTAGTTTACATTCTCTTTCCTGCCTGCAACAGAAGAGGACTGTGCTCTCCCCATCAGCTCTGGTCTGGACTGACTGACTTCCTCTTCTTGGCACGTTCAAGAGGATTTCTCAGAAGCACCCCTTAAAACTGAGACTGGTGCCTTGTTATTGGATTGGTCCAAAATCTCTCTGTTGCCAGAAGCCTCTTTTGCAGACTGTTCCTA
This sequence comes from Daphoenositta chrysoptera, assembly GCA_013397915.1. NCBI lineage: Eukaryota > Metazoa > Chordata > Aves > Passeriformes > Daphoenositta > Daphoenositta chrysoptera. The sequence goes on along the minus strand of VZRO01002119.1, from coordinate 2,080,550 downwards.
AACACAGCTCTGAGATGTTTTAATCTTCCGTGGCTGCAGCTCTGCTCCTGTCTCTGTTACCTCTCCCCACTCAGCCCCCTTTGCCCAGATTAAATGAGAACTGTGAAAAATGTCATCTTCTTTATGACTAACCCTGACCCATAAAAGTTCCCTGCTCTGACAGCTGCTTTCTTTTTGGCAGCCACATTACTGTCTGCAGCACTTTTAAACCTTCTCCAGTTGTATCACACGTTCCCAGAGAAATTCCAGCTCTGATGGCACTTCTAATTGGTTTGTTTTTTTCACTTTATGTCTTATCTTGTTTTACTCCAAGTACTTTGTGTTGTCCTGAAGTTACCCTGAGCCAAAGAGGGTGGCAGGGATTTGCCTCATTCAGTGTCCAAGCTCCAGCACCCTGGCATGGTGTAACATGAGAACTGGCATAAATGGAAAATCAGGTTCACATGGCTCATGCCAGCGCACGTAGGAATGTGTTGACTGCAGAAAGTGTGTTGTGTGGATTGCACAGATAAGCATATTCTCTGCTGTACCATCATTCCCTGCTCAACCTGCCATGAATGTGTGTATCTGCTCCTCTACAGATGGACTAGTTCTTAATGCAGTTCTGTTTTCTCTAATGATCTCTAATGTGTTCACTATCTTTTTGATTTAGCCTTTTGTAGCTAAATCTGTCTCGAATATACCATGCGCCATAGGTATGTAGGAAAGTCAGATGGCTCTATAAGGGCTCCTCACCAATTAAAAAATATCCCCTGTGGATCAATACAGTCAAGTGCTGTAGTTTGATCCACCAATACATTCATTTCCTGCAGCACAACCACTTATTAAAGTTGCTGACCATAAGAGAAGAATGATTTTCTGTAGAAATTAAACTACCACCGAAAAGTCCTTTGGTGGGGGTCATTCACCTCTCTCCACAAACATCCCAAGTGATTGAGGAGGGCTGGAACTCACCTGCAGAAACGAAGAGCAGATTCTCTGTAGGTGTTGTTCCAATTTAGAGACTGAAATAATGGCCTCTGCCCTACATGGAAGGATAATGTGGGAGTTTAGGACCAATGGATTTGCATAGGTGTGGAGCCAGTATAGAGAAATACAGAGCATTTGTTAAGTACCTCCTTTTCTTGTCTGCTGCCCGACAGGCTGTACCTGTTTATCACCACAGTCTGCATTTGGTGACATCTGCAAGGCACCTCAGAAATCCCAGCTGGCTCTGGGGAGGCTGGGACCTGCACATTGTCAAACTGCACCACATCTGGAGTCAGTTCAGAGCTGGCTGAGCCAGGGGGCTCTGCAGCACCCTGCCTTGCAGGGGAGACAATCCTGCTGTGTTCCATGAGCTCCCTACATCCCCAGGTGCTCCTAAAGTATAAGCAAATGTCACTGCATGGCAGTGCCACAGCACTCTGGTGAGCAAGTCAAATGTCACTGAACGAGCAGTGATACACATGATCTTCTGCCTGGTCCAGAGTGGTTCACAATGGGAGCTGTTCTCCCTTGACAGCCCTGAAAAGAGGACTAATGCCTACTGCTGATTGCCAGGGTTTTCTGACAGCAAAGCAAAGCACTTTTTAAAGACAATGACTTGTTTACTTTTCATTGAAACTTGAATTGAAGATATTTCATAATAGAATTTGAGCAAATTTACCAGATGTTTCATCCCACTGTGCTTTTCTGGCAGGTGTACAAGACAGAATGCTGACTAAGGCTAATAAATCAGGCTGTGTATGAAAGTCTTGGGGAAGGAATACAATATATATGCCTGAAACCATAGGAAGATCTTACCCCATCGATCCTTGGGAATTCCTGATGTTTCCTGTGCTTTTCTTAGAGACTGATCTCAGATACAGGAGGGGAAGGGGGTCCTGTTCTCTACTTGTAGCCTATGGTGAGACACAGCTTTGTCTAACAGCACTCCTTGTGCTGGCATTGGAGATCATAGACATAAAAATGATTAATATATTTCTAGAGTCAGGCAATTATCTATCCAGCTGGGAGAGGATGGGATATAGGAGTTTAAGGTACATTCAGAGACTGGCTGTGGCCCAGTAAAGAACTGTATTGCTCTACAAAATAATATTCCCTTCCTCATCCATATCCTTCTCTTCCACCCCCTCACCCCCTGTCCTTTTGCTTTGTTCAGTTTCTCCTAATCTCTTTGCTTCCTTGCTGACTTTCCTGCTGAGCTCTGCTGGCTCCCTTGGAATCAGCAAATAAAGCCACCCGTAGAAGACTTTCTTCTTTTGGGGACTTGCATTGCATGTGTTAACCACACAAAGCTCTTTTAACTCCCTTTCCCACAGTACCTGACTCAGTTTACTGACCACTGTCTGTGCAAGTTTGGGGCATTCTGTCTGCTTTTGCTTTCTTTTCTTTAGGCTTGCTTTTATTTCCTCTTACTGCACTTCTGCCAGCTCTCTAAATATTCACCTCCTTGTTTCTCTCCTTACACATCCGGAAAAAGCAGATGAAGTTTCCACCCCGTCTTCCAAGCAGAGGAAATAATGCAGGAAATGCTATTCGTGTTTGTCTGACTGCAGGAAAACATACATCAAACTCTTCACTGAAGCCCACACAAGCAACACTTGTGCTAGTGATACCTGGTTCACTAGGGTTTAGGAGGCTTTGGGTGACAGCACAGCATCATGTCATTCTATCCTTGCTTGGAGTGATTTAATAACTGTGCCCCTGAAATCTGTCTGCTGCTGAAGGCTGTGCTAGCTGGAGGCTTGCAGTGCTGCTCCTCCTGCATGGCCATTTTTGAGGATTCTCCCTCACACCATGGTGAGAGTGGTACCAGGCAACCCCTCTTTCAACCCGGGAGATGTGAAATCATGATACTCAAGCACAGCCAGGTATTCTTTAAATAAAAGCATGGACGGACATGTACTCACAAGAAACAGATTGCCTTTGAATGAAGTTTGTCTGTCTGAGTAGCAGTGTCAGGGGAAAAGAAGCTGCATTTTTAAATCAAAATCACGTTGTTTAAAAAAATTGTGTTATTCTGTGTGTTGCCTTTATCTGAAGATTGTAGGCATTTGTGATTATCTGTCATTTTATGTTTATGCAGCTGTTTTAATCCTGATAGGTCACAGAAATTTGCCACATGGCAGTAATGGCAGCCATCTCATCCAGCATGTTATGAAAGATGGAGAAACAGGGAGTGCTATAGCAGATTGGCACACTTAGAGAAAGCCATTCCACTCCATTTTTAATGCTGTGTCAGAATAGCCTATGCTCAATGAATGGCAGGATTTTCAAGTTATCTGTCGGTGCAAGATGAAGGGCTGAGGTGGCTGTGCCACGATTAAACCTGTGCCTCTTGTGGCAGTAGGTATTCCTCGGCCTCTGCAGCAGCTTGAGGGTTAAGGGGCTGGAAAAGGCAACACTGACTATCTTCCAACTCCTCAGGTCTTAAAACCATCAATACCCGAAGTTATTGTGATGTTCAGCCTGTGTCCACTGAGTGAGTCTGCACGCTTTGGGCATCACTCCAGCTGCAGCTGCTCTTTAAAGTTGAAAAAATGCTTGGAAGGTGTTTGTTTTTTGTTTTGTTTTGTTGTTGGTTTTTAAAATTATTATTTTCTCAACTTTGAGGATAGTTTGGTGTCGTGTCCCTTCCCCCTACCCCTTCCTTTAACAGCAGTTTCAGTTTAGCTTGTGTCCCACCGCTCATACTCTCACTGCAGCCTTAAAGGAGCACAGACCAAACCTCAGCAATTTTCAGCAAGGCCACAGAGCCGCTGGAAAGGTTCCCACTGCCTTCTTCAGTGAGCTCTAAAAGGCAGACTCCAGTGCTGCTGTAAATAATGTCTAGAAGGGGCCGGATAAGGAAAGGGGGTACACACAGCCTCGCTTCCAGCTCGGCTTTCATTTCCTTTGTCTCTTTTAAGAGAACCAAGGGAGCTAATTTCGTGTAACTTGGCACCTCATCCGATTGCTGGGCCTTTAGGGGTCTGTTTGGGGCTGTCTCTCCCACCCACAGGACTTCAGGCTCCAGGTTTTACTTGGAGGAGCCAGAGAGGCCTCCCGAGTGCCTGGAGGGGAGAGCGCAAAGTGTTAACTGCAGAAGCAGCGTTGGAAACAGGGGCAATTTTCTGGCTTTGATCTGTCACTTGGCAGTTCCAGGAGACAGCCGTGTCTGGGGCTATCTCTGCAGCAGAGTTTGGAGGTGCCTGAGAAGGCACTGCTCAGCCTGGGGGATCAAAGTGCACCAGAGAGCAAAGGAGCACAATGTCCTCTGAAGCAGGAGCTGCAAAATATAAATGCAGTGCTGCTCTCCGCTGGGAAGCCAACAGGGAGGATGTGCTTCCCTGCTTTCCCTCTTTCTGTGGATTTTTCAACAGGTTAAATTGCATTTGGTTGTTAAGGATTGTGAGTACTGAGTGACAAATGCTGCATCTCCAGCTAGAAGGAAGGCAGTGTCGTTAGGGTGGGGTTAGTAGCCAGATGAAGTGGAAGATGTTAAGTTATTGATAACTTACTGTATCATTCCCTTAATTCAACAGAAGGTGACAAGGAGATGAATTAAATATAGAAAATAGACATGAAAGGACTCAAAGAATCTCTGTGTTCTTGTTCAACACTAAGGTACAGAATGCATGATTTCATGCAAATCAGACTTCATTTATTTTCTCTTTTGCTTCTTCAGTTAAATATGAACTGAATGAGAACAAGAGCTTTTTTTCCAGCATCCCATACCTAGTAAATTCATTCTGGGAATGGAGGAAATAGAGTGAATATGATTCTGGACAATGACATTGCCAATGATCCAAAAATATTTGCACTGGGTGACCTGAATAGTCTCTTGAATATAAATGAACCACAAGGGAAAATTTCTATTAAGAGCAAATGCAGTAGCTAAAAGGGTGATATTACTGAATTGGAAATATGCAGAAGGATTAAAGCTTGCTGAGTTGTACACAGGATTAAGTGAATCGAAACACTTGGCGAAAACAATTTCAATAATTAACAGGTTTTTGTTCTTTGGGAATTTTTCTGGGAAACATAGTCATAATTGTCGTACTATACCCAGTAAGTTACTACTGTAGCGTAGAATGATGGTATATATCCATGTGGGAAAGGGGTGACCCTTAATCATATTGTTGTCCTAGACAGTAAGAAACATAGACATTGGAAACAAAATTAAACTTCGCATGTTAAAATGGCTTGGTTACAATGTGTTTCCATCAGTGGGACACCTTCAAAATGACACTTTGCTCCCTGGGTTATCACACTGCACTTTCTCCTTCAGGCTGCCCCTTGTTTACCAATGAAGAACTAAAACACATGCAGGGCAGAGAATGTTGCTGAGGTCATGCAGAAGGGGACCTGAATTTCTTGGTTATCTTTCCTTTGCTAACCCTGTATGCTGTTCCTTTACACATGATCCTGATGAAACAGGGCCAAGCGAAAGCAAAGGCTGGTGATCCTGTTGGGAACTAGGTGGTTGTGGTCATCACTGTTCTTCACCTGCAATCTAATACCTGCCTAAGCCATGAGCACTCCTCTCAGTCAGTGAACCTGGGCCATCACAAAGGCTGGCAGGGGTGGGCTTTAAAAGCCAGGAAGCTGGACCAGGCAGATTGGCAAGGGCTGGTCTCTCTTCTCACTGTTTCAGGCTTCTTGTGTTGTTAGTGCTTGGTACTTACTGTCTGGTTAAGTCTAACTGCTTAGGACTAACGTGCATTGAAGGTTACATCTCTGTTTTTACAGCCTTACAATTTTCCAGGGCACCTCTCTGCCACTGAACGTGTTCATACATGGTCTACAGCAAGTGTCACTCACTTGTTCATTAGCCCCTCTGAGTTCTTCCGTGAAGCCAAGTGATTGAATTTGTAATTTACTGGGGCAAGGAGTAGATCTTATTTCCCTTTGTACCATGACACAGTGTTTGCTTTCAGTAAATAATAATAGTGACAACTTGATCGTTACTGGGCTGTTAGGTGTGCCTCGTAAGACCAAAGCTGTACAAATTATGCTTAGTACATATGCTTAATCTTCCTCTATGGCACTTGAACTTTATTAACCAACCTGTAATCCCTGGTGTTGCAGCACCTGTGAGCAAGACAGTCCCTTGCTGAACATTTTAAATGGTAAGAGTTCCAATACCAACAATTCAGGTAATGCATCCTTTCTGATAGCTTTAAGTATAAAAGATTCCCCTGGAACAGTTGTGACCTGCCTGTTTGGATGGCTTGGAGGATTAGCAAAGTCTTTATTTGAATTAATAGTGATTAAAAAACGTTCCTTGACAAAACAAATGTTATTCTCATGATTAAGAAAACCACTAATTGGGGAGTGGTGAACAGCAGCCAAACAAAAGCTGTATGACTCCAGCTCTGCAGTTAGTGCCAAAACATTGATGGGCAATATACAACTTTTAGTCACTGCATGCAGGACTGTGGAAGAATGAAGAAAGGCTCTGATCCAGCATTGTCCAGCACCTTCTTTGAGGCCATTGCCTCAAAGAGAGGGTGGGTTGCTGGTTAGGGTATCATTGGTAGTACAGGGCTTTTTCCTTCCTGGTGGAAGAAAGTGTGTGTGCCTGGTAATGTTTGTGATAGTGAGTAAGGACTTGATGTGGGCTTAGTTTTGTGGTCTGTCTGCTTTAGTAAAACCTGAGGAATTGATCCTAAAAGTGCTAAAGGACAAGCGTAGAATGTTGTGCTAATGATCTTGTGGGATATGGCAGCAGTGCTCTGCTGTGTAATGTTTTTGCCCTTCCTCCATGTACCTCCAAATAGTGCCTGAAATCACTGCCTGTTGTGAATAGTTAATTGTATCATCTATTGCCTCCCAACAGCAGCCACTTGCGCTACAGGGAGCTGTGCAGGGTGTGTGGAGTAGGGAGTTGGGTTTTTTGTTGCTCTTGTTGTCTATGCTGGGCTTTGGTTTTAATGCTAGAAATACATTTGGCATTGTCAGCAGGGCTGTAAGGCACTGTGCTCTGGGGAGTTCTTTGCACGGTTTTGTCCTGGAGAGTATCCCACAGAGATGAGTTTTACTGCTGCAGCAGAAGGAAAGTGTGAACCTGCTAAAGGAACACGGTTGGTGATTGCAGTTCTCAAACTGCAAAGAGGATGTTCTTGAGCAATTCAGTTGCTGTGTTGGAGAGCATCAGGAATGGTCAGCAAATGGCCTTGACCAGTGGTCCCAATGCCTGCTGCATGCCAGCCTGGAATAATGGTAACTGGAACTCAAATCACCTGAGTTATAAATTAATTATAAACTACACTACTGAAAGCAGAGTAGGAAACACTTTTCTTTACCTGAAGGGTGAATCAAATGCTGGTTGGTTGCAGCATAGCAGGAGCTCAGGCAAGTGTCTGAAAGTTCAAAAGAAAAAGAAACTGCAGAAGATGGCTGTGTCATTGGGGTGTTGAAGCCCTGCTGAAGATTCCTGCAGCTTTTGCCCAGGATTTATGCTCCAATAATGGATGAAGCTTCAAATGTGCATATCTTTGCTCTGGCAGCTCGGTGTGTGGGGCTTTGGATCCCCTTCTGACATGTGCAGCCCTTTTTTGAATTTTGAGCACTGTGGCTAGATGGGCTTCTTGGGATGACACAGATGCAATTTATGAATAATTAATGGCACTTCAAAAATTCTGATGGTGCTGTCTGGGGAAATGGACTAACTACAGTTTGCTCCATTTAAAAGCAGAAACATGTTTTTATGGTAAAACCCCAAACTGTATTTGCATATTCCTGTGCTCTGCTATCTCACATCTCTTGCTCCCTGTCAATAAAGAATATCTTTCAGTGGTTTGCTCAGTAAGAAAGCAATTCCACATTATTTCCTACAGAGGTTTCTGTTGAAGTGGGCTGGCTGTAAAGAAGCAGCAACTCCTTTACATTCAGTAACCATACCATTTTCTCTATCAGCATGGAGCATTTGACTCATGTGCCCTAGAAAATAACTCCTCACTCCCACTATGTGCTCATATACTGAGCTGAGATCTAAACCTGACCTGCAGTTCTGGGATGCAAACTCCTGATCAAAATCCCTGGATGCAGCAGGTCAGTGTTCCAGCATCCTCAGTCTCTGGGGTGAGAGTCCACTGTTTAAGGAGTAGTGTTGCGAATTCAAAACAGGTTAACGTTTTCTAAGGTCTAGTGAAGTTACAAAACACAGTACAAAGGACCCTGTCTGCCTTAAATAAAAGCTTATTATAGAGCTCAATCTTGTTTCTATTAAAGTCAAAAAGGGGATCATGCTTCTAAATTTCACCCAATCCAAGTCAGGGGCTTTTATAAAGGGGCAAAAAAAAAATCTGTGTGAAAAATTGAGATGCTTGGTTTCCTGCAGAAGCTGTAATACCATTCTTGCAGTAATGTGATGCAAGGATACTCTTCAGGGAGCCTGTTTCATAAACAATACAAAAAAAGTGGTTCTGTCTACAGTCTTTTTTCCCACACAGCACCTTGGACTGTGTTGAGTACTGGGCCTTATGAAGCAGAAGGGGAACCTTCCACAGGACTTTACATTCCCCATAGCTGAGGGGCTGGGTTTTCATTACAGTTAGCAGCAGAGGGGGTAACTAATAGATTAAACCAGATCTGGGGCTGTGAAAGGGTAGCAGAATTTTGTGTGATTTAATTTTCCTTATTTGATACTCTCAGAATGTGCACAGTCCAGAGGTGATTTGGTTGTAAAGCTTGCAAATAGGCTCACCTCCTCCTGTAATTATCAGAAAGTCTTCTGATCTGTCAGCATGCAAAAACTGGGTATTTATATGTACACAGGCATCCACCAAGCACAAACCTTTTGAGAATTTTGGCTCCATTTATGAGTAACTTCTTGTTTCACGAGTCTTGCTCTGAGTTTCTGGCTTGCTATTCCCTAATTTTCCATACTGGAAACTACGTTGCTGAACTCACCTCGTGAAGGAGAAATGTCTCCCAACAGTTGCTTATCAGGGGGAGATTGTGATGAGGAGGCTGGGATTTCAGACTTCTGCAGAAACCTAGCTCTGAAACCCATTTCTGACAGTGCCTCACGTAGCAGCATCCCTGGCTGCAGCGAACTCCACTCACCCAGACTGCCCTGACTTGTGAGTAATTTTCTTGTTCTCCTTAGCTGCCAAGGGATTTGCTCAGTGCTGAGGAACATATATTGAACATACCCCAGAGAGCTGTTAGCCATATGGCTTCTCCACTAATTTTCTTGGTGGCCCTCTGTTAGATCTCTGTTGCTGTGTAAAAACTCAGTGCACTCAGAGTTTTAATTCAGGGATCATAAAGACCTAATGTCACTTTTCTATAAAGGGAAGGGCAGCAAATGATTCCTTGCTGCATTTCACCTTTCTTTTGCAGTGTGTGAAGACAGGGAGGTTTATGAGTTTATGTCAAATTACTTGGTTAGTTGTGCATAACATTGTTTATGGGTATTTCACAATGTTTTTGGACATTCTCAGAGACAGAAATGAATATCAGGGTATGACCAAGTAAAGAGAGTGCTTGTTCTAAAGCTCCTTTCTATAGACATTATTGAAGTATTTATTGAGAATGAATTCTGAATGTGTGAATTTGCTGATCTTCTTCACTAGTAACCTCAGATTGACAGAGAAGTGTCAAGTGCAGTAATCCCAAGACAACGGGGAGAGGTGGAGACCTCAGCCAGTGCTGGTTTTCTCAGCTCTACTCCCCTTGTTGTGGAAGAGCTCTCTTCAGGCATCGACTTCACCTGTCTGATGAGCAGTCCTAGTGAATCCAGAGGGACTGTGTACTCGTGTCCCAAGGTTCCTGTGTGCACACATGCACAGTAATATTCCTGCCCTAGGTGCCTCTTAAAGTGTTAGGTGTTACCTTCAGAAGATTGTTTCCCTCCCACGTAGTCTCAGTGTTACCAAGGTTGGATCTCCTTCAAAGAGAGCAGCCTTCACAGTCCTAACAGGCTTTCATCCATATGGCTTCTCACTTCCCCCCCTCCTTCTGCTTTAGCTTTCTCTTGTTCACCTCTCTGCTCTGCAGCTTGCTTGGATGCCTTGCTGCCTTGGGAGCTCAAGACCAAGGAGTCTTTCAAGCTTTCTGTCCTAGCATGTAGCTGAATGCATTCAAAGACTCCCAGATGTGACTGGCTGTGAGTGTGGTGCCTTAGATGAGCTGAGGGCTGTACCTAAGCCACTTCCAGCTCTCTCATAGTTCTTCCCATCCCTACTGGCAAAGGAAACCATACCTCCTTTTCCTGGAAAGTAAGAAAGGAGCTCAAAGACTTGCCCCTGTGGTTTCCTTCCTACCATTAAACAGATCCATCTCTATACATCTAATATAATTTTCTTTTGCAGCCAGTCAACTCTCTTGATTGTGCTCTTTGCTGATCCGGTGGTTATTTTTGTTGCCTCTGTGGAGAGCTGCTCTCAGCACACCCAGAGCCAGTGCTCTGACAGGCAGCACAATCCTGGAGTGCCTTGGCAGGCTGCCTGTGTCTGTCCTGCAGGCCCTGGGGGGACTCTCACACGTTTTGCCGCTTACTTTCCTCTTTCCTAGAGATCTAACGCAATTTTGCAAGCAGTCACTTGGAGCCATATTTCCCTTTGCCCTGGAATATTTTTTATTTATTTTTAGTAAACGTTTGTCAGTATTTCTAACATTGTGCCTCCAGCAACGTGGCCTGGACTGGAGCCACGCAGCAGTCTGACAACCTGTTAGGCGAGTCTCCTATCAATTAGGCTGCAGCTGTCATTGCATCTATTCTCAGCCTCCTTGGTACGTGTTTGCAAATAACAGGGGCTGCTGTTCTGCAGCTCTTGATTTTTTTTTTTTTCTCCACAGCCAGTCAAGAACATTTTGTCCCCAGAATTCCTCCTGTCTCCTTTGTTTTTGCTTTCTAATCATCCTCCTTTTATTCTCCTAAGAATATATGCTTATGTAGGATATTATTGTAAGTAAAGTATCTTCACTCTCTTTTATTTAAGGCACAAAACAAGGAAAATGTCCCCCAAAAATACAAAAAAAGGAATGTCTTTCTCAAGGCTATACCTTGATCCTTTAAATGTTTTCAGACTTTCTCCAAAGCATCCAGACTGCTTCTTACCTGTGGGGAGCTGCCATTTTGAAAGCCCATCTTGCATGGAAGCTCTCCATGGGGGCTGCCTTGTTTCTGCTGATGTCTGAACTTCGAGGTGATAGTGTGCTTTATTATCAGGTTTGCCACAGCTGGAAATAGAGTCCCCAACAATGTACAGTCTGTTAGAATTCCCTCTTATACCTTCTACGGTTTCCAGTTTTCTCCTCTAAAAAATAACGAAGATGGCTCCATAATTTTATCCCAGATGTTACACACTGCATGGTGGTATTTGATGCTAATTTTTCATCCAGCAATCTGTGGAGTACAGCCCAGTTTGTATTAGCTGGAGTAGCCATGCTTAGGCGTATCAGTTTTTCATTTTGCTTCCATGTGAAACGGGAAATCAGAATTGGGTTGTTCAAGCAAGGCAAACACACTCAGGGCATTTCATCCTTGGGTTGATTGAAAGACACATTTTGATGTAATTTCTTTCATAAGCCCAGCTCCATTTTTGCACAAACCCAGTGGAAACTGTTCCTCCTTCCTCTCAATCCATAGGTCCTAACAACAGGTCTCCAGCCAGCTTGCAGCTCTGGAGGCAGAGCCAGCCCATCATAGGCAGATTGAAACAACTGAGTTTAGATCAGCTCATGCTGAATTGGCCAAAGCCCCTATGCTTGCCTGCTGGGAAGGTAAGGACAGGGCTTTATTTCTGTCCTCACAAATAGCACACAATACTGCAAGAGCCTTGCCCTGATGTCATTCAATATTTGCTCTGCAAGAATATCCACGAGGAGCCCTTTTAGTGCTGTAGCTGAGCTGGCATTCAGAGCCATCTTGAATTCAGCTCTTGTGGATCAAATGATTCCAAAGTGGCTGGGTGGCCCTGGGCAGCTCGTAGGCACTGTAAGTGTTTATACAGCCCTGCTGGCAATGCTGTACCCATGGCAGGAGGGATTCTCCAGCAGCTCTGGTGTCAGTGCAGCAAGGCATGGGGCAGCTGGCTCCTTGAAGGGAGCCTGCAGAGCTCTGGGCAGCCACTCTGTACACGAGGAAGAGGGGCTTCTCTGCCAGAACACAGAATTGGATTGTCTAGTAGTGCATTGGCACCTCAGAAAGACCTGAGTGCTTTTATGGGCCTCTTCCTAGGAAAGCTGTCTCTAAATCCCTTAGGAAGCCTCTGTTTAGGCTGGGATCTAGGCTCCCAGTTCAGGTGTTTCATGAAATACTTGCTGGAGATAGATCCTGATGAATAGTGCAGACCTTTGGGCAATCTCTGGCTGAGATATTTAAGATTTCTCAAGCACTTATTTAATGAAGAATGCATTTCACACGTATATAGCATCCCACATTGTTCTTGCTCAGCCACTGAGCTTTCAACTCTCTGAAAGTGTAAGCATAGTTAGAACAAGCTGCCACCCTGCAGACAAAGCTTAGTTGGCAAGAAGATGTAGTTTATGCAGTATTTATGTTCTCCTGGTAAACAAAGACAAGTAAAATGCTTTACTCGTTAACATCAGTTCAAAGGGAGAGCGAATGATGGCACTTGCTGTAATCATGTTCAGTGTTCTGGAGGTGTCTGTGTTTTTCACCTTTATTCTAAGCTCTTGTTTATAATTTGCTTCTTCTGTTTTAATAGTGTGTGACTGTTCTGAGAATGCAGCGTACGACTTTGCTTCCAGACTATATTTAAGGAGAAGGGTTCTCTCTGGATTTTACAGTGATAATATTAAGTGCAGCAGGAACATTGGTAAAATAAGCAGGAGAGACTAGAGCTGACTAGTTTGGTGTTCATTTCGTTGTCAGCTGCCACTGGAATAGTGTTCAGATTAATGTGATTACTCTTTGCAGTGCCTGCAAGTTCATAGACCAACTGTGCACTTGTATCAAAGTCATTAGAATGATTTTAGTCCAGGTTTCCTACCAGAATTATTTATATAAAATGCAGTTGTAATTCTATACTGGCCATTTACACGTGAGGGTTTCTATTTCAGGACGCTTTGGAAATAGCCAGGATCTTCAACTGCACCCTTTCCAAAAGATATAAGATCCTTTTAACATTTAATGACAACTGAGAAGGTGCTTAAAAATAACTTAGAAGCACAAAGCACATTAGTGTGGTCCCCACCAGTTATAGGACTGGACTAACAGTTGAATTTTGGATTCTGTTTGCTTTTCTTGTCCTTTCTTGCTTCATGACCTGAGGTGAATTGCCTAGTTTCCCTTGACAAATGAGCTTAATACTTATCTATTGTCTATATTTACGTTATTACATTTAGGAGGTGATAGGATCTGAATTCATCTTCTCTGAGGAAAGAACTGTAAAACTCTGTGGTTGTCAGGTGGTATAAAATATATCCTTCTACTTGACTGCACATGGTATTATCTGCTGTATAATTTGCTGGGTATCAAGTCCATTTCACATGCACAAGGTCCCTGGTTAATGACGGGATAAGTTCTTTTGGGAGGGATTATGCTTACATATATATTTGTAAAATATTCAATGTAATAGCAAGCTCGTCTTGGCTGTATCATTTATGCTTTGCTAAAATTTATACAATATAGGTAATCAATTAGTCAGATTCTCCTGCATGCTGCTAAATGGAACATGAACAGCTCATAATGGGCAGCAGTAAATAGACATTTGTATGTACACAGGTACCCTGTGCAGTGAAAGGGGCATGCAGGAGACAAGGTGCTGAACAAAACAGCCCTGCATAAAACCAGGCTTTCATTTAAGGGAAGAAAAATGTTGCTGAAAGCTGCAAGATTATTAGCATTACTATGCATGAGCAGTAGTCAAAAAAGGTGTTACAAGAGGAAGAGAGACATTATTCAAGTGTCTGAGAAGATGGACCATCATCTGCAGTGGAGAGAGAAAAGGCTTCCAAAGGAATAGCATAGCATTTCAAACATTAAATTATAAGGGGACTGAGGCTTTAAAAGGTATGTTGGAGTTTCTGCATTATTTATAATTTGAGATTGCCTTTCCCCCTAGATGCTTAAGTTTTGTTCCATTCATAAAGAACAGAAAAGTCCTTCTCACACTTCTCAGCTTCTGGACACTGAACCAGCTCTAAGTTTTAGGATATAATTTACTCTAAGAAGACATTGATTACCTGCAGTGCTGCACTGGGCTGAAGCTGCTTCTTAGAAAGTTTGGGAAGTGAGCAAAATTTGGCTGCCATTACTTTGGAGCTTGGGAATGGTGGGCTTGCAATTCTGTATTATTTTTGTATTTTTATTGCATCCATAGCTGTGAGCTCCAGGCACTGACAGGATTTCATGGTACTGGGTGCTTTCGTTTCCCCAACACAATTTAAGGTCTTGTGGGCACCTTTTTTGAACCTAGTGCACAGCCTCACTGACACTGCAATCAGTCAGACTGCAGAAGCTTACACTGGGAAAAAAACCTGGAAAAATATACCTTGTATCAGTTGCCTGAGCAAAAGAAGCTGTATTGGCAAAAAGAAAGTTTTTTCCCCCTTTTGCTCATATTATAGCTGTGTCTACATTAGGGCTTTTGCTGGCATAGCTGAAAAAAAAAATCATACTGCTAGCTGACAGGGATATGCTGGCAATTTTTTAAAATAGATGATGGATCAGTGTGTGTTTCTGTATGTGGGGAAGGGGGAGGGGTGAACCTGATTTAAAATAGAAGTTTCTAAAATTGGTTTGCACAGATACCCTTTAAGTGGCAACCACTACTACCCTTGCCAATGACATCCTGCTTCCTGGCCCTCCTGTCCTGCTCACCCCGACTCCAGCCCCGTGTTCCCCTTCCCTTGCACCTTTTCTGCTCCACACCCAGGGGTGTCCAGCTGGGGCCTCTTTTCCTCAGCTCTCCTGCCCTGGCATCCTGCACCTCCTGCCTCTGCCCTCCCTGCGGGCAAACCCCTGCCCTGGGGCTCCAGCCCACACCTCTGGCACCACGAGTCAGGGGCTCTGCCCTTGCTCCCTCGGTGGGAGTTTCTTGCCCTCCTCCCAAGGCCTCTCTCGGGTTTGAGGGCTCAGGACCTGCATGCAAACAGAAGTGCTCCACACACGCTGTGCCACTGCAAAATGCTGAACTCCCTTCAGCCAAACTGCCTATTAAGTCAGAAAGCAGAGAGATTTCCGTTTCTAACATTAAGGCAAAGAATTTCCAGAACATTTAGAGACTATTTGGAGGAAGAGATGGAGCTTCTATCTCCCAGGACTAGAGGCATGAATGCTGGTTCTGTTGCTGCTTCTCCTGAACAGACAATTCCTATGTTGTTCCATCACTCGGGTTGATTGGTCCAAATAGCGTAGAAAGGTATTTTATGTACGGGCTTCTGGAGAAGGAATTGATCCCAGAACTACTGAGGTCTTTCCGTGTCATCTTTGCACAAAAGTTACTGCTTTGGTGCCTCGGATTCTCTGTGTATAAATTGAGACTTCACAGTCATGAGGTATGAACCTTAATTTGATCAAACTAGGGTGAGGTCCTGTGGCAGTTGAATCTGCAAGTGCAGGAAGTAAGGATTAGCTGCTTCTCAGATGATTAACACTTCTTTGGAAGCACAGTTTTGTGACAATAGGTTGCTAAATAACCTTCAGATGGTGTGAGAGAGTGAGGGGTGAGAGGCAAGCAGGCTCCTGAGCAGACAGCAGCCAGGGCAATTCACATGTCAGTGTGCACAGCCAGCACCCCTGAGTCCTTACTGATGGTTATTGCAGGTAATTCATAGGTTATGCACCTGGAAATGAGGCATATGTAATAATTTTTTTAAAAAGAGCAGTGAGAGGACTTGTTTTAATTTTTTTTTCTGAATATGAAAGTTTAAGCATTTAAATAGCTTTTAACTAAGTAACCCAAGCCCATTGGTATCAATTATTTGTTCAGAGTTTAAACTGACATTTCATAAGTATGTTAATTGATACTGCACTAACTTGTTATAGGTATCTTCTTAAGTGCCAATTATCTGCCTCAACATTCCCCACAATTTAAGTTTGTTAGTAAGAAGCTAATTATACTAGTTTATTGCTGATGGAATTACATGAAGAGTAGATTTCACTCTTACATACTTATTAGACCTCAGTAAGTGATCCTTAGCAGTCTGTTGCTATTCAATTAACAAGTAATAACTTACTTAATGAATCTAATTGAAATGCTCATTTCAGTCAGGCACCTCATATAAAGCGCTTTACTTTGAGCACTTTCCTGAGTGCTAGTTGTATTTACTTAACAAGAACTAAATGGGGCCACTGAGGAGAACTCAGACTGTGATGAGAACTGAACCAGTGTTAGTAAATTCCTGCCAAACATGACCAGAAGTATCTGCCAGGTGATTTCTGTTTTACTGAACTATCACAGGAATAAACCAACACTTCTGTGTCTCTGTGGATTTAAATCCACGGAGAGGACTCTGCAGCATGAAATTCTCCAAACACATCCTCCTGCCATGGATGTAAACACAGTGGGTGCCCTCCTGGGAGCTGCACAGCTCAGCTCTGCTGCTCTGCATGGATGCTGTCATTGAGTTCTTGTTCCACTTCAACTCTCTTAAAAACTCACTCCTTTTCCTTGGGAGCCTGCACGTTTGGCTTGAGATCGATAGAAGTATGATGATGGCTGTATTTAATGACCTGAAGCTATTAGCATAATTATAGCCCAAAAGAGGATACAACTGAAGGGTTTTATACTGTTCCATGTCCTTCAGTGAGACTGACACTAAATCACAGTGAATTTAATCTTTGCTCACAAGCATGGCCTGCACTGAAGTGTCTGGAGTGACCACTCCTGGGGCGAGCAAAACCCAGTTCCTCTGAAGAGAAGGTCCCTGACAAGTGTCCAGGGGCTGTGCAGGGCACTGGGCTGCACACACCGTGCCTGGGGGGCTCTTGGGTGGGAGTCTCCTTCGTGGGAAGGGCAGAATTCTTAACTGGGGTGTTACAGTCTAGGAAAAGATAACCTACTGTGCTCATTTATGGGATGGGAAGAGCCAACAACGGTTGGCTTCTGAAGCTATTTTTTGCTTTAGGATTAAAAGTGTGCTTTCTTCTGTAATGAGGATTTAACAGACAAGACTTGTGTTTGCAGATAAATGCCAGGGAATCTTCCCAAGCAACGCTAACAAATTATGCCATTTGGCAATATTAGTGTATGGGCAGTAACCTTTTCTCAAGAATTTTTAGCAGATAGATTTAGTGTCAAAAAAACCCATAAAAGCTGAAATATCTCCTCCAGTATATCAGATTTGTTACCAACCTTTTAATGTATGCCTTCTACTCATTGAATTGAAAGACCTTATTGATCTCTTTGCAGCTGAACTGATTATTGGGGTAAGAGAGAGACTTCCTGAAAGAAGCCAAGAGAAATTATTCATTTAACATATTCTCATTTTAGTAAACTTCCATTTAACCTCCAGGGTTAATTTAAAAAAAAAAATTGCTGGTTGGCTGGCATAAATTTATTAAATCAGACAGAAACTGAGTTCAGGCTAGTGCATTTAATGTCAACGTTTGTAATAATCTTCGGGGAAAAAGAATTCACACAGACTTATTAGTATTCCAGAATTGCTTTATTTTAAAACAACAGCCATAACAGCAGAAGAACCCAGCGAGGAAAATAGCCCCCAAAATGGAAACAGATTCTGTAACCTTGGATAGTTCAGAAATTCTTAAATAAGCTATCAGGGCTTTGTAGGTCTGTGGTTATTTGTTGAAATCCTTTTGTCATCAAGAGGCATTAGCTAGTTGGTGTCTGTAGGGTCGGGATTAGGGGATTTGGTGTGTTGTCCAGTGATGCCATGGTGCTTCCCCGTGTCTGCAGGGTGAATGTTACACATCAGAGCTGGCGTCTTTGTTAATGCTGAACAGAGAGCAGGGATTAAATAGGCCTAACAGCTGAGGGGGTTTTCAAAGGCACGACTGGCATTTAGACATGTATCCTCTGCTGGTTTCTCTTGGTTTTCCAGACTTGCTTTCAGACCCCTGATTTGGTTTGGGTCTGTTGCCCCACAACTCTCCCCGACCCTGTTATGGACAAGCTACTTACGGGTGTTTGATGGAGATTTGGGGCAATTTTCAGAGATCAAATGTGAACACCTGAGTTACACTGATGAGATGGGGGAGCCCATGCTCTGTAGGAAGGAGTCAATAGGGAACCATCCTGGAGAAGGTTCTGCCTTGCCATTCATGCTGTGACAAGCTTGGAGGTGACACTGGGTGGCATAACAGAGGTGCCATCTGCCATTTTGAAGCTGGGCTCCTCTGATCCTGACTTGACACTGCACCTGAACCAGAGGGGAGTGGGGCTGGATTTTCCATGAAGCAGCAGTTCAGGAGAGAAGCCTTCACTTTATGGGACTTTATGAAAAAATAACTGCTAAAGTACTGAAGTGCAGCTTCATGACAGGTTAGTTATTGTTCTGTGCAGAACAAGTTAAACTATGTTTCAGAGAACACAAGGAGGAGTGTAAAAGGTCCAGTACTGGATTTAGATAGAAACTGCTGACATTGTTAGCTGGGTGGCATTTGGGCAAGATTTTATTAGAAGCCAACATCATAAAGCTGTCCATTCTGTCAACCAGTTTCAGGGCAAACATCTTCTCCTCCCTCCTGCCATCAAATTTAGATGACAGGTTTCTAAATGGTTTTTATCTGAAGTGTGACAAAAAGTATATTTTTGGCAACTGGTCTTGCCTTGTGTCCTATGTGATATTTTGTCCCTCCTGGTGTAGAATACCTTTTGTAGTTAGAGCCTTTTGAGGTGTATCCCCTCCCTCCGAGTATGGGGAGCAGTTCTGCCTGGAGTTTTGTTCTTGTGGAAGAGCAAATCCAGTCTTTTACCAAGTACTGCAGTTTAACTGAAGCAGCAGGAACTGGAAGGAACGCTTGTAATATGGAACATATCATGTATAGTAAAATGTCATTTTCAAGTACTTTCTGAACTCTGGTCCCAGTAAATGAAGCAGCTCTGAAACATCACATGACTTTCTCAGTGCTGCACTCTGTATAACCTTGCCTTTGATGGTGATGTCATTTCAGATGAAAGGCTCGCACGGAGGACGGTACGTGGTGCATCAGGATCGGCAGAGATCCTCTGGGATCTGAACAGACAAGGACTGTTTGAGATGTGCACTCTGTGCCTGTCAAAGAGAAGTAAGTGCTGCAATAAAAGAGTAGTCAGATATCTAAACTCCCCTCAGTCTGGGTAGAAGGAAGACTTCACCTGTCTGCAAGAAGACCCGCTTAATCTGAAAGTTCTCCTAGAAAGGTTTTAAGGATGAATAATCATTTTTACTGTCATTCAGTCCAGGGTCCTAACTCAGGTCAGTGATTTCCTGAATGTTTGAGTAGCTCCAGGGGGACTTGAAGCAGACGACCTCCAGAGGTGCCTTCCAATGTCAATTATTCCATGATTTTGAGATTTTGATATCTAGATATGCCTGACTCGAGTGTTACCAGTAAAGTGAAGCAAACACAAGACACCTTCTGCTTCTGTTAGCAGCAGGAGCCCCCCCAGCACTCTATGAGCTCTCTGGGTACCTTCACCTGGCTTTTCTCTTGTGCCTGGGAGCTCATCATTTGGCACCTTATGTCCCATTTGAGTCTGATATATGATGGGATTTTCTAGTGAGTTTAAAAGCAGACTTAGAACCACACACACCGTGGTCCAGGGATGGCAAGAGGACTGCACACACAAAATGTCAGCTGGCCCAAGCAAGCCTGTTCAGCTCCTATGGCAGTACCTGCTGGAAAACTCTCCAGCAACCAGAAAAAGCAGGTCATTCCATGGAGGCATTTTTCCTGCCCTGAAGCCTTGATCCCCTTATCAAACACTTGTGGCCAGAGATGATGTTGGGGGCTGCATCCTATTACAGCAAATGCTTTCCTGCAGATGTGCATCCCATTTTGCTGTGGCCTTGCTCACACCTCCCTAGCATTTGCTTTCTGGGGACGTCTGAGTGATTGAGGGTGAGGGCCTGGCCCCATGCAGCTCTGCCATCTCCCTCGATGGAGTCAGTATTTCACCCCTGCTCGCAGTGACAGAGACTGAACGTTAGAGCTGCATGCACAAGCTTTCACAGAAATCAATTCTCACATGCAGCCTTAATATTGGAAGTGCTTCTCTCTCACCTAATTGTTGGCCAGGCACAATAACCTGTGACTAATGGCCATTCATAGTTATCCAGCATGGCCAGATCATAAAAATTTGCTATTAGTCTCTAACAAAAAAAATGTCAGGCTGTTAATTGACCAACATGTATTCCTGAGGAAATCAGAGTAATCACATGGATATTCAGTGTGCAGAGAAGGAAGGTGCAGCTAGCTTGTGCATTGCTTTGATGATTCATCTGCTCTGATCTGCTTTTGATTATTTTTTCCTCATGTGAGGCCAGTATTGTAAATCAAAGATTTGAGAAATTACCCTGTGCTTGAAGTGACCCAAATGAAAAGCCAATTGCCACCTTTCTCCTCGTACTAGGCAGCCGTCCATTTCTGTGCAGGAACAGACGTTTGTTAGAGGCTGTCAGTCCTGCTGCAGAGGCAAACCAGTGAGCTCACGGACTGCCTCTGCCAATGGTTAAGGTCAGCTACTGGAAAAAGTTACAAACCAGCTATTACAGCCAGGTATGATCCTGCAGAAGGGCCTTCATTCTTTGCTCATTTTTGTGCAGTTCAGTGAGACTGTGGCCTGGAAAACAGCTTCTGATTCCCAAAACAAGGATGGCAAGATGCATGCAACTCGGTTTGGGGGTTGGGATTTACTTTTTTGGCCACTCAAGTTTTTCTGTCATAAAATTCCTTTTATATTAATCATAAAGGTCAACATAAATTATTCTTTTATGGGGATCATTCCTGAAAATGGTCAGGACAGCTTGTCTATGTGGTAGATTTTCTTCTCCTTCCCTGCCCTGAAAGCATTACAGGAGTTTGGGGAACACTTCCTGGCTGACATGAAGGGCAGAGGCACCAGTCTGGTAGGGAGGATGCAGTGCCACCATTGCAGCCCAAGGAATTCCCAGCCCTTACCTAAACATGGGGACCCTTTGGCACCTCTGCTCTGGTCAGCAGCCCTCACTGTAGGACACAGACTGGGATCTGGTTACAATTTTAACGAGAAGAGCTCAGAAAAGTTATTAGTGACTGTAGGGGAAAAGCAAGTGAGGAGACCATAAATCAGGCCATCGGATGAATTCAGAATGCACTAATAAAATCAGAGCTTCCAATAAATTTCCTTTCAGGCAGAGTAGAAACAGTTTCTCAGTCGAGAGTTCGGGACAGATCATAATTTCAGATGTGTGTCAGGCCAGAGCAATGTGCCAATGAAAATGTTTGCAAGCAGGCAGCAATGGCTGGGCCAGAGTCAGGCCCTCACACCAGCTGAACTTTAGTAGGGTTGAATAAAAAGGTGAGAATCTCTACTTCTCTGAGCAAAGCCGAATCCAATTAAATATTTAATGTGGGGTTTTTTTCTCCCAAATCCTTTGGTTTCTTGCTCTTTCATACTGTGATATGATGACATTTGAACAACAAATGCAGTCTTGGTACGTTGGTCTCCTGGTACTGCTTTTTATATGAAAAGCTTGCACATCCCAGCTGAAGTCCAGATGCTGCATTTATGAGGTATTTTGTCGTGATCAATTTTTAAAAAATATTTTTCCATGCCATGAAATTAATAGGCACCTGGGGAAATACCAACCAGCTCTTCCCTACTCCTGCAAATACTAACCTTTCCCAGGTGGGAAGGTATTTCTCTTTCCCATTATTTACCTGCAAGATGTCCTTGCTAGTGCTCAGAATCACAGAGAGAGAAGGAAGCTTTAAGAAAATGCTGCAAACAGACCAGCTGCACTAAACCCACTGCATTCTGAGGAGCCATTTACTGATTAAACCCTGCATAATCTTCCCCGGGTCACAGAGTGAGTCATTAGCAAGACAGCACTAAGACAGAGGCATCCTGATTTTTCTAACTACTCTGATTACTTTAAGACCCCAATTTAAAAGGCCATAGGTTTGTTCTGGCCGTGCAGTTGTAGAGATAACTACTCACAGCTTTACAAATTGGTTTTCTTGCAATCATCTCACTAGCAGGGGCCTGCAGCCCTTTGGTGTTTTGTCTGTGTTCTGCTCCAAACCGTTTTTTTCTATAAAACCCAGAGCAAGGCAGAGCAGAGCAGGAGCCTCTCCTGTGCCCTCCCGTGCCCGCAGCTGCCCTGCCCCTCATCCCAAAGTGCTGGGACCTCCCTTGCCGGGGTGACCCTGCCCACATCAAGCGCCCTTCGTGTGCTCATTTATCAGCTGTGGCTTCGGATTGTTCTTCAAGATAGACCTTAGGATGCTTCAAACCAACCGACTGACCCAGGAAAGCACTGGAGGAGGAAAAGTGTGTGGTTTTCTTGCTCACCTTTTCCTTCTTGCTGCAGTTCCCTTTCAGAATGGGGCCTCTGTGGGTGGCTGCTTTGGCATCATCGCTGGAGACAAGCCCTCTCTGTTAGTACAGGCAGAGTTTTCTTGTATGTATTTTTCTAACAAATTGTTAATATTTATTTTCATGGGCTTCTGTGGTATTTGCACACACCACGTAGCCCAGCAGAGCATGTTGGGAGAGATGATGGTCTGGCTGCATCCATCCAGCCACCACATCACTCTGGGTGAGGGAAGGCTGGTTCAACACGGACCAAGCCATGAACTCCAGAAAATGGTCACTTAACACATTTTAGATAAAATAGAGACATTTTCTGAACGAAAAATATCCCAGGATTTGTGCTGCAGATGCACATTTACACTTCACTAAAATAGCTATTTGTAATTTTCTCATGATGACCTTTAATGCCTGGCTGAGGATGACTCAGGTGGGTACAGCCCCTCCACAGAGGGAAACCTTCAGCCACACTGGCTGACACTTTGGTGTCAAGGGCATAGTGAATTTTAGAGTGGAAAAGCAGCACATTATGAGAGCTGGATGTGTTTGATGCTTCATTTAATATATAAAGACATCCAATGAAAAAACCCCATACCAATAAAAAAATAAAAATTTTCTTTGGCACTAGAAAAATACATATTGAGCCATTATGGGTTTGGACCTATTTTTTTTAAGCATCATATTTCTTTTTCCTTCTATTTTTTTTTCTTTTTTGTAAGATACAACTAGGTGCCATTGTAGTGCTATAATATGCACAGTAATTTTAAATGATTAATACCTTGACAGCATAATCTTGTAAAAAACCATTTTTATCCACTATCTAAAATCAACTTTTAATTAAAAGAATGTTGTATTTGTTTTCTAATACTAAATTACCTTGATTATTTTGAAATTGTGTAGGATGTTGCCACATACTAAATATACAGCATATATTTTTCTGCTGGGCTCTAACTGTCTGCCTGAAGTGTGAGTTTCAATTATTAAGCATTAATAAGTATTTAGGAATGTCCTGCTATGTGAGTCTGCAATTAATTTTGCCAGGAATCAGCTCTATATTTTGTAATCTACATCGTAGGAGGAACACACTACCTTCTTTCAGAACTGTACTGGATTAGCACTAAACTGGTATTTTTTTAACCTTAATCAGAGAGGTTTGCAGGAAGCAGAGCGCAGGTGAGAGCTGGATGGAGCTCCAGGGATCCCGTCCCGTGCCTGGTGCTGGTCGGGGGGGCAGCCCTGGCTCTGCCCAGCTCTGCCCCCACCCCCGGGCACTGTCCTGCCCAGCTCTGCCCCCAGCCCCGGGCACTGTCCCCTCCGTGCACTGTCCCCTCTGTGCTCTGTCCCCTCCGTGCTCTGTCCCCTCCGTGCTCCCCGCAGGAGCCCGGGCTGTCCCCAGGGCCGCTCGGCTCGCACCCGGCGGGTGCCACCCGCCCCTCCCGGGTCCTGTGCCAGCCCCGCGCCCTCCTCAGCGCTGGGACCTCCCCGCGGCCACCCCACAGCAGCTGCACGGGAACGAAACTGCACACTCGGTACGTGGGAATATTTTATTTCGACTTTACATGCGGTGTTAAAAACCCAAAGAACGTATTATTTACACATCCACAATACAAGTTTACAAGATATCTATACATGTTAAAGTACTCTATAGTAATAGAGCAGCTTCATTTAAGGGTTACTTTTTTTATGCCGTACCATTAAAAAAGATACAATCTGCGTTTACCTTTGCACAAATGGATAAAGCATCTTTTATTATTAAATTAACAGAATAAGGACTAGGTTGAATGTTAGAAATTTCAACATAAATACTGAGAGAACTCACATTACCATCTACAAGGCAGCACAATGTTACAGGAGGTTATCAGGGTTCACATACATTTATCTTCCGGGTCACACAAGTCTGTATTAATATTTGTAAAGTGAATTCGGATCAGTTTGTATCTTTTGACAACTGAGTACGTTTTAATAGTTATTAATCTGTAGTGTTTTAGTTGCAAGACAGAAGTGTTTAGGAAGTAAGATCATTGATTTTTGGATCCAGAGGTCTCAGGAAATAAATGTCCCTTACAGCCTTACAAGAAAAAAATGACTACTTCTATCCTTTATTCTTTGTTCTGTAACAGAGATCCAGTTTTTAGTGACTAACCTTTTCTCCCCTTTGAACACATGAAATAAATCTCCACCGTCTCTGAAACCCATTGCAGTTATTTGTCCCACTAATTCATGAATATTCCTCTGCCATGGTTATTTCTATAGTTATGTTCAGTAAACAATGTGGTAGTGTGTAGTTTGCAAGCTAAAATAGCCATCTGTGTTGAACATCAGCTGCAAGTGGATACTGTCAACCCTACTAAATAGCTTACACAACTTTAGCAGGTGTTCCATTACCCTAGAAACCTCATTTGATTTCACATTATAACTGTTTGATCCTTCAGAGAGCTGGAGTGGAATGTTTATCATGGTAAGGTGATTTAATGCTGCTGTCTTCTTGGATTGTAGGCTGCCTTTAGTTACCATTAATTATTCTTGCGTTTTGTCTCTTTTTTTTTTTGGGTGCTGTTAAGAGGTTTTACAACTGGCACTCGGGAGATATGTGCTATAGTGAGAACACTTGACAGATTAAATTTTTTTTTTTTAGTACTTTTATCATTTGCATGAATAAGGCACAAAATGCACAGATTCAGGTAAACTCACACATAATATTTACAGAATATTGTCATTACCTGCATGACTTTGGAAAAAAACAAACCTTACTTTACACAACAAAAACAAATTGATTGCACTACTGTTGAGTTTTCACAGACTGCTTCTGCCAGGCCAATTAATGTTTCTCCTTTTTTATTGACGAGAGTCTATCAGTGTGGAGGGCGTTATTAAATGCAACAAAAACGTGACCTTCTCCAGTTGCACAGGCGTTTGCCAAGTGAACTGAATTTTAGCTGCCCCCAGCGAGCAGTACAGGGGCTCGAGTTCACAGTGGCCAGGTATTGGATGGAGGCACTGTGGAAACACAGCAAAACCCCCCCCGTTCCAGCCCAAACGAGCAGATTTGAAATGCACAGCTCTGAATCGGTAGCAGCATAACAGAGTGGTGAAGAACTCAACCCGTGAGCCCTCGTGGGCCGGGGGCTGTTGGGTGCAGGCGTCCCCTCGGGGCTGCCGGGACGCGCAGCTCGGCCGGAGCTGCTCCGCGCTGCCCGGGCGGGCTGCAGAGGCAGAGCCAGCTGTTTGTTCAGTCATGCTCACTGTAAACAATTCCACAGCATAAAAGATGCAATGGGAACCTAAGTACATCCTAGTGTGTACAGCACACACACATCCACACACACGCACAGCTTTATCTGTGGCAAAAACAAAATGCCACACACATGGAGAGAAAAAAATAATAATGCTACAGTTGGGCCAGAGACTTAAGTCCAGCAAATTGATTATTAACCCAGCTATTCATTGAGACATTACCATTTTCTGACATTTGTGCAAGAGGCAAGGTGAATGCATACATAGTAAAATGTTCACATTTAATGGGAATGACCACACTTAATGGCAGTCTAAAATGGAACCCATTTTTCAAGTATTTGCTTACTGATTTTTTCCCAACAACTGTTGTTTAGCTATTTAGAACAGTAACGTAGCCCCCACCCCATTGTGCTACATGTCTCCTTAGCTCCAAACAAAAGAAATGTAATGACCAGCACTTTCCTTTGTTTTTTTTGTGTTTGCTCGTAGCAAGTACACGGAGTCTTGCTAGAGCTATACGTGGCAAGACACAGATGTTGCTCAAGTAAAGACAGTTTCTTTGGCCACTTTGTTCTCCTTAATAACAAGCAGGTCTCTGTCTTATGTGTCTACCACAACCTCATCTCCCAACCTGTACAGGTCACACTCATTGCAGCACAGCCATGTCCTAGTAGCTGTATTTGTTCAGTGGTCTGACTGACGTCGTCTGCGGGACGAAGGAGGGTTTTGGTGGCACGTCGGGTTTTAGGGAGGGTGTCCTCTTTATCCCTGTGCGAGGCAGGGTGCCATTGCTCGTGTAGCTGCTTTGCCGGGACAGGGAAGGCTGGATGTGAACAGGCGTCCCTTGCATGTAGTCCATCTTTGTGCCTGCCGTGGGAGCCATGTACCCCCCACGGTTAATGCTTGGCTGTCTGGATAACAAAACACCATTTGGTGAGTTTAAGTTTTTAGGAAGGGCAGATATTGAGTGCCTCTGTGAAGAATTTTTGTGATAACCCCTCTGCCTTTCCAAAGAGGTCATTGGAACTGCAGGAGTGGTGGGAACATCCACTCGTTTTGTGGGACTGTTTCTCGGAAGAGTTGATGGAGGAGAGTATAGAGATGCCTCCCTGTTGGGAACCTTGGGTGGGATCTCCGACATATTGCCCATTGGATCCAGCATTAAAGTCTGGTGGGCTACTTGAATATCTCCCATAATTGCTTTGGGATTATTAGTAGTTTCATTTAAGTGTTTCAGAAAATCATTCAGGGTGTTCCTGGAATCAACAGATCTCCTGTGGTCTCTTTTGCTGGATGATTTTGTAAGTGGATGATCAATATGTTGCATCTTTTTGTCCGCCTTGTGCGCGTTAGAATTTGAGAAAGATGTGTTGTAGTCATGGGTAGCATTGGGAAGAACAATAGCACTTGGAATATGTCCATGACTTAGAGGAGAGTGGGGCGGAGGACTGGAAGGGAAAAACTGAGGGCTTTTTAGTGGGGTTTCCTTTCGTGAAGCATTGAGGTTACCATGGGCTTTGTCCGACTGACTTTTCATGGCCTGCAGAGTCTTTTGTTGAAGAACGGGTGTAGATTCAGGAGTTGGAAGTGCAGCTAATTCTGGAGGCTGTCCCCTGTGGTCCATCATCATGGCCTTGGTATCCCCGCTCGGAGGCAACTCCTTCCTGCTGGTCAGCAGGTTTGTGTACAGTTTGGGGGAATCGATGTTCTGCTGGTACTCCTTGACAGGGCTGTCAAACAGCCCGTTGAGTTTGGCAAAGCTCCCGCTGGAGTCCGTGCAGGACTGAGCCGATTCGGCGTCCTTGTGTATTTTCCTGGATTTCCGTACAAACAGGTCCCGGTAACAGTACACGGCCACTCCCGCAATAAAGGCTCCCAGGACAAAAGCAGCAAAGACACAAGTGATTAGGACATTCATATGTACCATTTGGTTGGACTCTCCTGATTGAACTTCCCACCTCACACCTGCAAAAGACAGGCAGGATATCGTCAATCTACAGGTATTTCATTCTGACACGTTTCACAAGAAGGCAGCTTTCCTCAGGGAAGTGTCTACTAAGTGTTTGAAGTGCTCTGGCTGTGGTGGTGGTGTGACTCAGTAGGATCCTGCAATCCTGGTGATCCACTGGTGAGTGCAAATAATTCTATAAAATTTGATTATAAAATGACTGGGTGTGCATTGGCAAGGCTAAATGGAAGACTGTCCATTTTCTCTGATAATGAGGAATGCTTGTCACAGCTTCTCTCCTTATATTTTGTTTAGCCTGTCCCCAAATTTCCTTTAAGGCTCACAAATAGGGGCCTTATGTTATTAACATTAATGATTTCTGCTGGAAAATTGAGGTTAGAAGGTCCTACTGGGCCAGACAGCAATTAATAACTCATGGATGGATTTCTCTCTCACTTTCCTGCCCAACTCATAAATCAGTATCAAAGGAGAGACAGGATTATGCAAATGTTGTGTAACAATGTATAATATACATACTGCATTGTTGTAGCCATGCTAATGTAACACAGTAGAAAACTTGTAAAGTACTGCTCTCCCAGGCTGCTAGCCCTGCAGTGGCACACCTGCACTTACTATACGTGTCCAAGTTTGAAGATAATGTGATTCTGTCAGAGCACTGATTTTTATTTTATTTTTACCAATAACAAACAAATACTTGCATAACATTATAAAACCAACTTAGGTTAAGTTATTAGAGAATGTTAAAATTAAGAAAATTTTAGCTTAGACCAAGAAATTGAATATTTGATTAATTTTTTATTTGGGTATTAACAAGCTACCTTTGGTTTTTTTTAGATTTTTTTAAAGCAACCACAGACATCTTGCAGCTAAGACAATGTTAGTTTTTAATGAAAGTAATTCTGTTGCTATCCCAAGAGATGTTAAAGTGAAAGAGCAAGAGGGAAGGAACAGAGCCACTTTTTGTTAGAGGCAAGGCCTTTGAATATTGTTAATGTTCAGGGTTACAGGTTTTAATGGCACTGTGCAGAAGCAGAAGGAAAACATGAGTAAAGTTCACTAATAGCTATGACACAAAATGTGATTCAGAACCAAGAGCAAATGATAATAAAAACTTAAAGCAAAACGGAAAATAACTGCAACAAATTAAAATGACAAATGCACGGCCATAATGGCTGATAGGAAACCTGATATGTTTTGGTGAATGGTAATAAAACACAAATGGTTTTTGGCTGGTGAGATTTTTCAGTAAATACAGAATCGTGCAAACATGTCTGTCACCTTGCTGTGCTGTGCACTGACAGAGACTTGGGTTAAATTTTGGTTATGGGATTGGAAGCTTTTTGATTCTGTGGTTGACTGCAATAGTCCTATGGAATTAAAGTCTCAGATGCCAGAAGAGCCTAATCAAAGGTTCACTTAGCTGAAAGAATGGCTACAGAAAGATGAACTACAGGCAGAACAGGTTTCTTGTAGTGTTCAGCTTAAAACCTCTGCATGTCTCAGTACGTACTGAGATCATCTCTAAACTGATGCTCATATCCAGAGGATAAAAATTCAGCACATTCTTCCTCTGACCCTTGTTCTTCAGAAACAAGTTCCAGGCAAGCAGAGTTTGGGATAGATGCCATTTAACACATGGATCTGTCATGGAGCTCTGCTTTGTGTTCTGTCTTGCTACCACCCCCAACCCAAATGAAAAACCCCAAAGCAGAAGAAACCATTAATGAGGACTAACAGTCTAAGCCTAACTAGACTGGATTGAAAACAATGTACAGAGCTGCAGATAGGTCTTGAAGGTAATTTTTTTAATGTATCCAGAACTGCCATTGATTTCAATGGGAGTTTTGGAACACTCCACGATTAAAAGGCTGAGCTCATTATCTGTGTTTCACATTATAAGCTCTAAGCAGCACTTTGTCCATGGGATAAGGAGGTATGAAAAACATGATTGCACTGTCTGCATATTCACAGGAAATGGGTGTAAAATAGAGCCCAACAATCATGGCTGTTACATTTAAGCCTTAGACAATGCTGAGACTATCAGGTTTCCATTCAGCTGCAATGTATTCCCTGGTAAGGCCTTACCCTTTGGGACACCTGATAATGGATCAGAATAATCAGAAGTGTTTGGGTCATCTTGAACTACAAATTTCCGAGAGCCAGTCACTTTAGGTTTCCAGGAACCAATCACTTTAGGTGATATAACTGGGATACTTGCCATTGTGGTAATGGAAGCTGAGGAGAACTCCATGTCTGTGGTGGCAAACAGATTTTTATTAATGTGTTTCATGGCACATCTAAGCTATAGCTGGACATAGTATTTTATGGGAGTTACACATCAGAACAAAATGTGACGCCCCCCCTACACTCTGCAGAAGTACAGATGGCTGATTAAAATCAATTGCTTCAAAACTGTAAGTATGAAAAAAGTACATTTACATATCAACAGCTGCTAGCCAAAAAGCCAGAGAAGTCAAACATGAAAGCAGTGTAAAAGTTAAAGTAAGCAACTGTGGGGGTGAAAAGCACAACTTAGTCTACTTAATTGCTATATTCTTCACTGGAGACAACATACTTGGCTGCCTTTTAAACATCTCCCAAAAAAAAAAAGAAGTTCCTTGGAACGATACACACTCATGACAGGTTACGCCTGAGAAACCAGATCAGCTCCATTAGTGCTATTATGGCATAGAGGAACTGCTGAATGAGCCATTTCTGCAGGTGGGGATAAAAGGAATGTTTTTAACCCCTATTTTGTAATGGTTCCTAAGGAACAATCCTGCAGAGATTCTGGCTCCTCTGTAGTACATTTGCTGAACAGACCCACCACAGCCTGTGAAAATGCACAGCGGAGGAAACTCATCAAATTGGGTTTACAATTCACAGTCTCATTTGCACCCTTGAGCATTTTGTGTATTTGAGTGTTTCACTGTCCCAGTAGGTTCAGGCATGAAGGTTTATGGCTGGAGATGAGACTTAAGAAATGTACTTCAAAAGCACACTCATTCAGGACTTGAAAATAAGGTTCAATTGTAGCTGTGTCATAAAATATCACTTCAGAAATTCAGTGGATAAACACTCATGAAGCCAGGCAGCATTTCTGTGTGACAGTTTTGTTTTGTTTCCTTAAGTGAGCCTCTAACTTGCATTATGGGTGAACAGATCTGGAGAATATTTGTCTCAAACATTACTTCTTGTCAAGTTACGGAAGTGAAAATGTCAGAAACCAAACCACAAATGATGTTCTTGTTGCACTCTTCCAGATTTAACATACAAACACATTATTTTCCTGTTTCTCAGTCAGAAATGTGCCCTTGGTTTGAAAGCAAAGACCCAAGTTCCACAAGCAAAGACTGGAAAGTAAGGGCTGAGTCTTGCTCCTGTTGAAGTCAACACAGGTTCTGCTCTTGAGTTCAACAGAGGAGCACTGGGTGTCCCTGAATTCCAGGGGCTGGTGGTGAACACATTATGAGAAAAACCACTGGAGGAGAAAAGGATGCAGAAATCCATCTGACAACAATGCACAATGTTTTTTCTAAGCCACCTTTGTCTACACAATTTCTCATTCAGCTACACAGTTTGTGATGTTAAATTTTTTTCCATTAGCATAAACTACTTAAAGCATTTCAAAAATAAAGAAATACACATTTTAGAAAATGTGTATTTGTGCCAAAAGCTTGCTGGGAAAGAAGGAAAAGAGAAAAGGAGAGGTAAGGAGGAAGATGATGAAGTTCTGCCATTCATCTACTAGAGATGACCAAGAGGGGCATTCACAAACGCATGGCTGGGGTCAAGAGTAAAGCTCAGTGGACTTCGTGCAGTGAGGATGTCATCTATGTTAATCAGGCTGTTTAATAAAAGATGTCTCAATAAATAATGAGCTGTTAACATGCGGCTACACAGGGTGAAGTGCTGAGTGAGAAGAGTCTGACTATCTTTACCATCAGTGGGAACATGAGTAAAAGCACAAAAATGGAGGATTGCCAACTGTGCAAAAGGAAGGAAAAAAGGGCTGAAAATGCTGAACTGAAGGAAAGTAAAGGTCATTAATTCAAAAAAATTAAAAAAAACTAACCAGATGTTGGGTCGCCAAATATTTTGTAATCTGGTGTAGCTGTAGTAGGCAAAATTTCTAAAAGAATTAAAGGAACAAGTAATCAGTAAAAAGTAACGAAAAGAAAGCAAAAGATCTCAAACCTGAGTAATGGAAAATAAAAACTAAAGTATCACTGGTTACAAAAAATAAATTCTTCAATACTTTGCTGTAGACCCCAAATAGCTGTAAACTGGTGAAGGAAAGACAAAAACTCTGCCACCCAGGACTAAAAAGCTCAGCTTTGTGAACGCTGACAGTAACACCAGGTGATGTGTTCATCATGTTACTGAAAAGCTCATCAGAAATTTAACATCCACAGTGAGGAGTGGCCACAGACATGGTGAGACATTCCAGAGGAGCAGCTGTGCCTGTGCCTTACCGTGGCAGTCCCCGAGCTGCGCCGTGCTGCCCTGCTCGACGTCCTGCACGAATCCTCCCGTGCTGTGGTTGTATGAAACAAACAAAGAGAACCTGCAATTAACAGTATTAGTAAGGATACAAATGGAGATTTCTTTTTTATTTTTCTGGACGCAGCAAATGGAAATGTATACAACAGCCAGGGTATGGCCCAAAGGATTGTACAAAATGTACAGGATAGCCAGGCTTTAAAACTCTCTGTGTGTGCTTATGCCAGGAAATAGAAGAAATCCTTTTTTTTAGCAACTACATCATGTCTTCTCCATTGGGCATGCTCTTGGGTTTAGATACAACCTTCC
This sequence comes from Daphoenositta chrysoptera, assembly GCA_013397915.1. Classification (NCBI taxonomy): domain Eukaryota; kingdom Metazoa; phylum Chordata; class Aves; order Passeriformes; genus Daphoenositta; species Daphoenositta chrysoptera. The sequence continues at coordinate 2,048,132 of VZRO01002119.1, read as the reverse complement.
AATTATACCAGTTAAAGTTTGCACTGGCCTGCTACAAAGGCCTCTTTTTAAGCTACAGCTGCTAGTGCACCATATATTACAGACTTGATTTGTGCAAACTGCCTTTGGTATGCATATATAGCACCCCAGCTCCAGAGCAGAGGCACAACCTTGCTCTTGCCACTGTGAATCCTGTGCTTTCATATCTGCACTCCCCTGTGCCCTGACCATGAGCATGCCTGGGAGGGGAGAGTGTGCTGTCCTCTCGGAGCTGCTCAGCTTTGCATGCTGCAATCTCTTGCCTTCCTGCTTCCAACTGCTCTTCCTACAGGTCTGCCTGTCCTCCTACACGTGTAAAACTCCCACTGAAGGCAAGTCTTCACCCAGAGGTTGCAGAATTAGGCCAGACTTTAGCATTCTGTTCTCTTACATATACAGTGCACTGAAAAAAACAGCTTTAAAAAACCAGGGATTTAGTAACTGTGTGCAAGGGAAGTGGCACAGCTCGTGGGGTCTGTGAAGCACAGTCAGAGGTGCTGGGCTAACCAGGAAAGGAGTACTTACAGCATGCCTGGCGTCACTCTTCCACACGCCTCGTGGTCTAACCAGCCACAGTACGGGTCCCGGGAAGCAATACATGCCCTTGCAAGAGAAAAACCCCCAAAAATCATACATTTTTTAATTCCTTCCTAAGAAACGTTGGTGCCCTTGCTTTAAGGGGAGTTGAGGAATGGAGCCGTACTTTTTACAAGTCCCGTGACGCTCACACCGACTCAGGGGAATTCTGACGACGCAGCTGGAGAAGGCCACGAACAGAGCATGGTGCTCTCTGTCCAGCTGGAGGGAAAGGACTCTCCTGTCCTCCTCGCTCTCTGCATTACACCTGGGCAGCAAAAACAAGGGCAGGCCACTGCTTTAGTCACTGTAGTACATCATGCAGTAAACATTTTATTTATTGTCTGTGTAGCTACTCAACAGAAACTTTTCACATACATAAATGTAACCTACTCTTCTTTGCTGAGACATTGCTAAACAAACCTCTGAGTTATCAAATGCTGGCTTCTGGCTCCTGCTAACAGCTAGGTGAGAAGTTTGCTGAACTATGTAGAAAAAAAAATCCAAATCTATTTTCTTTGTTCTCTCACAATAAATATCGTAAATATACACGTAAATATCGTGAGAGAGCAGAAGAGGAGTCCTGTATTGGATGCCTGTAGAGTCTACCTGGAATGCTTCCACTCCCAAATTCTTTGTGCCAAAAAATAAACAAGTTTAAAATTATCAGATACAGGTTATACACTATTGGCCACTCTTGAGCAACCCTCAAGATAAGCACAGATCATTTCTTTTTAACATCAGCAAATACTTCTGACGTTTCAGAAGTATTTGTGGGAGAATTAGACTGCGTCACTGACGTCACTGGAATTAGGTTGTTCATTCAACCCATGCAAAATGGCAAGTGACTAAATATTTTCAGGTTATTCAACATGAGGAACACGACGAAATGACAAACAAGTTGTGATGTTGGTGATAATGAGCTGGTTTATCATAATCTTTTTTAGCTAGGTACCAAGGACTAGGTGAAGAGCTTAGATGTTCTGGTAATACTTACTTTGCATGATTATATGCTTCAATCTCTTCCAGTAATATACTGTCATTCAAAGAAAAAGGCCTGGTCTTTGCCAAGATTTTAAGTACTACTCCTGCTTCGGAGCCAACAAATATGACTGTGTAGTTCTGGTAGGGTCCAGCGGCGTGGTCTACAGCAATTGCAGTCAATCTGTATCTAGCAAGACCAAAAGGCACATCATTAACAGCAGGTTCTCTTGTTTTCCTTTTCACAGGTGTTACTTTTGAACTGTCATACCTGACACGAGTTTTGGTAAACCAGGGCTCCTCAGTGACTGAGGGAACAGCTGAGTCCATCAAAGGATGAGATTTGATAAAGGAGAGCGTTTCGTCTGGGAAATCAATGGAGGTTTTGTAAGCCTCTGCTAGGCCGTGTTTTGCACAGCAACCAGGTCTGAAATGAGAACAACATTGTTTTCCTCTTGATATTTTAGTTCATGAGAGAAGGCAGCCGGTTAATGAGCATCTTTATGGCTGAAGTGTCAAGCTCTGCTTTGGGTTTTACCCAACCAGGCACTCAAGAGTGCAGCTGATTTAAGGTAGCTCTTTAAAGGACAATGTTATGACATCATGAGTAAAAAGCTTTTACCTTGGCTTTGGTACTTTGTCTTCAGGTACAGCTGTCCAAACAGAGTCAGGAGTCTTTTGTTCTTTAAATCTCCCTTTGAAGACTTTCTCAATGTCATCCATGCTGAAAGCACACACTGCTGAACCAGGGATGCTGTAAAATTCGAAAAATAGTTTCAAGCACTCATGTTACAAAGGCACCCATCTCAGTGCAAGAGAGACCCAGAGAGCTGCCTCTGATGAAAGGCTGCTCATCTCTCACCTGTTGAGCTGTGTGGTGAATACACCGACAACAGTGGGCACTCCATTGATTTCTATTATGTCTGTGATAGACTGCAGAACATCAAAGTAGAAGAATGAATCCCCAGGAACTGAGCAGTTGAGCCGAGCTTTCAGAAAGGATGTCCAGTGTTTCTCCAGGACCCTTTGGGAGCCGCCCATGTCATTTTTGCAGATGCGTGCCACTCGGGAATACACAGCCTGTGGAAGGCAAAAAAGAAAGAAAAAGGGGGAGAGGCTTGAGAGATGCAAGGGAAACAGTGCTTGTTTCTGAGCTCTTAATGTAACACCAAGATAATGTTGTTAACAGGAAGCTGCCATTTATCTGCACAGGGGGGATGAAAGCAAATGGTGTTCAGCTCATAGTGCACAGGCATCTTAATGTATCACCAAGCAAATGCAGCTCCACAGTTTGCCCCCACCCTTTTGGCCTTCAAAATAATATTGTTAGTGAGATTTAAAGACTTTAATTAACCATGTGTAAGGGATTTAATAATTTATTGTAGAATATCCTTCCACAGTGAGACATGAGTATTATACTCTGTACTGGCATGACTGAATTATTCAATATCCAGGGACATTAGAGAAACTTCTTTGAAACTCTCCTTTTGTGTCATTTTCTTTTGTTTCTTTAATAAGCATGAAAACACACTCAGCTTTTCCATTACTTGCCACAAGAGTTAAGGCAGCAGCAGCACTAAGGCAACAGCTCACTGAAAGGTACCTGTAGCGAGCTCACTGACAGGCCTGGAGAACAGAAACAGCTTTCTGGCTGAGGAATGCACTGCTCTAGCTCTCTTTTTCTCTCCTCCCTGTAAATTATAATGATGGCAAAACTGTGCGAGCTTTGTCCTAGTTCCTCCTTCACAGAATGAACTGTGCTCGTTCCTGATGCTGCTTTGGGATGAGCTCTTTCTGCTGAGACTCAGCGCTCACGATGACAATACCAACCTTGCCCAAAGTGTTGTGCTCCACAGCAATTTCTCGGAAGAAGAAATAAACGTAGTTCCCATATTCTATGGCGTGGAGGAAGTGTGGTTCTGTAGGAGAGAGCAAGAAGTTACTTTAGAGAACTGCAGAGTGAGCACACGACAGTGACTACCCTGTGGGACTCGGTGGCTCCTCCCCAGGTCCATACCAGCCAATGGGAGCTCCAGTCTTCAGGCACTTTAGGATGCCCAAATACAGGTGCACTGGAGTTTAAATGAACTTGAAGTCTTTGGCATTGGCTAATGGACTGTAAAAAGGCCCCACAGAAACTGTATTTCAGCTAAGGTATTTTGTTACTGCAAATTCATTCATTGAAGCATTTAACAAAAATGTTGTCTGGTTTTTTTTGGTGCTTGCAGCTTTTTAATTGCAATTATACTATTCTGAAAGCCTCATACATGCTGACATTGTAGCATATGTGTAAACCAGGCTGGCTGTGAATTACCTGACCTTCTGTGCCACTGAAATTGCATTTGCCATGTGTATGGAAAAATGCTCCCCAAATTACCTTTTATCCATTTGGAATCATACTTTATTGTTCTTAAGGCAGATCCATCCCCCATGCTGCGATAAATAACAGCATCACTTGCCAGGAAATCTGCTACTGTCGCCGAATACAATTTTCCATCTAAAACAAAAGTTGAAAACATGGTATTAAGAGGCCTTTAATAATCCAGAGAATTTGGACTAGCCTGTATTTTTCCCCATTTCTTTACTGTCATGCTTCCCCAGATTGCTGTAACCTATTTATTAACAGGTCAGCTTCTATTCCTTTGGAGGCCCTTTAAAAAATTTAAGAGCAGGGGCACCATGACACCTTTAGCTTTCCTGTGCTTGCTTTAAAAGCTCTCCATCTCCTTTGGTGTCATTAATCATTTAGACTCATTACAAGTAAAAGTTCTTACCAGCAAAGAGGGCGACATTGGTTTGTCTGGCATCAAATGGGCATCTTGCCAAACCACTAATTTCCTCCCCATCATACTCTAATGTATTCAACTAGAGAAGAAAAATAAATGGGTGATAGTGTCATTTCTATTTTGTGCACTGGCACAAAAGCATAACATTGTCTTTCCACAGAACTTAATTCAGCACATTGGCTTCTGTCTGTTTTTATTTCACCTTGAAGCACTCTCCAGTCACACTGGCTGTATTTGCTGTGGCATAACCAGTGCAAGCAAAACCAGTAACACATTCATGGCACCTGCAGTGCTCTTACCCGATAGTATCTGCACATGGGGTTAAAGGCATTTGTTCCACAGACGAACACCATCTCATCATTTCTTGGAACAAAGACTTTAATGAAGTTATGGCATTCATCCTGAAAAGAGAGTAAGATGTATTAATCACAAACTCCATGTACATCATAAATACTAGTGTCATTTTTCTGTAATGTGCTAAACTTACTTTATGTTTGCCTTTCATAGCACAGTTCTCTCTGTCCTGCTGCTTTGATCTCCATGTTAATTTCTGTCAAAGCAGACCAGAAAGGAACATTTGAATTCCTTGCCACAGAGAATTCTTTAAAAAACCATTAAAACCAAAGGACACACCTCTCCCTTTCCAGCATGCATCTACTCACCTTGCTTGGGGTAACTTCTGATTTTGGAACTTCATTTAAGTTTACAGTATAAACCTGGTCCCTGTTTGCAGAGTAAAAAGAGAGCAGTAAATTCATTAATTCTGTGGCTCTTTTATTTGATTATCTAAATCTATTTTCAGAATGTTGTGTTAGACCAGCAACTGCCACGAAATGCTTATGGATTTTCTGTGTTTAATGCAGATGGGAGAAGGTTGTTCATGTGCAACATGGGGTGGTTTTGATTTTTATTGGTGTGGTCCTGAGAGAGCACCTGCAGTGTCCAGCTGTCCATCCCTGTCTGCCCATTCTGCTGAGGACTAACCTGGGCTGTAAATATGAAAGTGTGTTATCCTCACTTCCTACAGCCCTGACGTGTCAGTCCCAGTTTAAAATGATCAGGAGAGGTTTTTATCAGGCAGGGCAGTAATATAAAAGAGGGAAAAGAACATTTGATCATTGGTTTTAGCTTAACTACAGCCTTCAAATCCAATTTTCATGCACTGGCCATAGATATGGTGTATTTCTCTGGGAAGTCCTGCCCCAATTTTTATCATATTCTGCACATTTTCCTAAATGAATTTTACACATAAATGCAAAACCAGAAGAGAAAAGAATTTTAATCTAATGAACTGAGTGAAGGAAAATTACCTGCCAGTGATATAAAGTGTGTCTCGAATTTTCAACATTAGTTGGAAGTCCAGTCTGTGCTGAGATTCATTGCCTGAAGGGCGTCCTCTAAATACTGGATATTGCCTTGAATCTGCAAGTAAAAATGGGCTACACCATCACTCAGGATTATAGAGCTAAAGAATCAATATATGGCATTGATTAGCTGTATATACTAGGTGTAGAAGGGTTTAAACTAAATTCCTTGAGTAATGTCTTGAATATAAATGAGGAAAAGATGGCTAATGTCAGCAAATGTTCTTTTTCCTGAAGTTATTGCTGTATTTCTGATTGCTTTTTTAAGAAAATGATTAAGTGTTCTATTAAGGATACAAAGCCAGTAAACACATTTCAATTTGAAAGTAATCAGATTTTTTTTTTTAATTTCCCATGTTGGGGGGGGGGGGGGGGGGGAAGAGGGGGG
>VZRO01002119.1:2025572-2041976 GCA_013397915.1 Daphoenositta chrysoptera | reverse complement strand
GCAGCGGGAGAGGCTCAGCAGCAGCGCCAGCGCGGCCCAGAGCGCCGGGAGCCGCATGGCGGGGGAGCGCGGAGCGGCGGCCGGGCGGCAGCGGCGCGGGGCTACCTGCGGGACGGGGACNCGGGGACAGGGACAGACACACCGTGTGAGCACGGACAGGGACAGACACACCGTGTGAGCAGGGACAGGGACAGACACACCGTGTGAGCGGGCACAGGGACAGACACACCGTGTGAGCAGGGACAGGGACAGACAGCACCTCTGCTGCTGCTCCGCCGGGCTACCTGCGGGACGGGGACACGCGTGAGCAGGGACAGGGACAGACACACGGCGTGAGCGGGGACAGGGACAGACACACCGTGTGAGCGGGGACAGGGACAGACAGCACCTCTGCTGCTGCTCCGCCGGGCTACCTGCGGGACGGGGACACGCGTGAGCGGGGACAGGGACAGACACACCGTGTGAGCATGGGGACAGTGACACACACACGGTGTGAGCAGGGGACAGTGACACACACACCGTGTGAGCAGGGGACAGTGACACACACACGGTGTGAGCAGGGGACACTGCCACCAGTGCTGCTGCACACGGGGGTTTGGTTGTGTTTGGGTATCAGCAGCAGTGGACACCGATGGGAAACTGCCTGACACAGCCCTGCTCGAAGCTGCTCGGAACGTATCGATGGTTGCTAATTTTTAGCTGGATTTACAGGCTAAAACTTTTTTCTGAGGAAGCTGATGACTGTCAGCCCATCTAATTCACAGGATCAGAAATAGAACATACAGGCTGCTGACCTGGCAAGAAGAATTGTCAAACTTGGGATTAGAATTTTAATTAAACTGCAATCTCTTTCCATCCCCTCAATCACGGAATGTCATGCAACACAAACCCTTTTCCCATAAAGTACCTAAATCTCATCCAAAACGTCAGGACACGCACACTGTGTCTGAGCACCCACGCTGTGTTTTCATGTCATTGCTTGTTTCCAGGCCGTGCCATCGCAGTGCCAAGTCCAGCGTGCCCGTTGTCACAGCCCAGACGCCCAGGGCCAGGCACCTCTGCCTTGTGCAGTGACTTACACATGTGCAGAGCAAATGCAACTGCTGCCCTGCAGTGTGACAGCGCTGGCACACGCTTCTCAAGGGCGGCAAGGGACCCAAATGGGGATGGATCGTTGAACCACCTTCCCAAGAGGCCACTTTCCCCTCCTTCTCTTTGCCACTGTCGAAGGCTTCAGGGACTTTCACCTGGGGGCTGTGTGTGTGCTCTCTAGATTAGATAGCACAGATCACGACAGCACCGCAACATTATACAACAAAGCTTTTAAGAGAGGAAGAGAAACGTAACTTCTTCAATTAAACCACAGGGATATTTTAGAGAGCAGAATGTAACTACTCAAGTTGCAATTTGGGTAGGATGCAAGAAAACACATCTCAAAGTGAAATGTGATCCTTAATGACCGCAAGTGGACTGGGCAAGGGTCATATTTCTCATTAGAAACCTGGCAAATGTAGTATTATTCCCTCCTCCAACCTTTTGGAGGCATTCATTCAGCCCCGATTCACAGGTCAGAGCTCTGAGTCATCAGCTCAGTGCTTTGCAGTTGCTGAAATTGGTTATCAAATGCTTTGTCTAAACAGAAAAGAAAGAGAAACCTTTCCATTTTAATGTTTCAAGACTTTCAGTGAGAAGAACATGTTGCCAACACAAAGTGCCAGACCTGATCCAGCAAAGCACAAAAGTATTAATCATTTAATAATTTGAAAAGCAATTAAAAAACCCCTTCATAATAACACTTAACCTTTCAGTTTGCTTACGGGGGACGAAAACGCTGTATTTGTTAATTGATACTATGGCTGGCTGGGGCAGGGCTTCCTCCTTCCAGAGGCTGCAGGGCTGTGGGCTCAGGCTGGCCTGTGAGACCAGCTGAGAGGCTGGGAACGTTTGGGATGGGGGCGGGGGTGTTGTCTGGATGCCTGCCCATTACAGACTGACCTGGAAAGAAGCATTTTCCACTGTTAATGATATTTCTGTATCTCAGTCCACCAGTCCAGAACGAATGGGCTGTGCTCTTAGTCAAGATTGATGAGTGCAGTGGTTAATAAACACTAATGATTCCTGGCACTTTCCCTCTGCTCTTCCTTGTCCTGACATGGCCTCTTCAGCTGAAGCATCTTGCGTTAAATTACTAATGAGCAAACTTAAAACAAACTGGAATTAATAAAGTTAGTCAAATTAGTTCTTTCTTGTGAAAGCACCATTAGAGCAAAGTCCTGCAGCACTGTGGCTCCCAGACACAATAACAAACCATTAATGCTTACACTTACACAATCTTTTTTTTTTGTCTTTTTGTAAGGAAAAGCAGGCTCCAAATATCCAACCCACTCCTTTTCCAGTGAAGGAGAAAGGGGAGAGACATAAACTGCACGTTGAGTCGGCACACAGTAACATCTATAAGGTGCTTAGTAAAAGTCCTCCGTGAAGCCTTGTTTTCTTGGAGAACAAATGAATACAAATTGCCAGAGAGCAAGAAGCTCTCCCAGACATGGAGGCTGCAGTTAGCATAGAAGATGAGGCTGCTTCTGGCCCACATCATGACTCAAAGAGACCCTGGCCCGGCTTCAAATTGCAAGTTCCACCTGTACCAGGCATGGGCATGTAATGGGAAGTTTCTTTTCCACAATTCTTTTTCCTTCCAACGTTCCAATCTGGGAAGAGTTGACTGGTATGACAATTACAAAACCTCGGTGTAACCCGCCTTACACACAGGCAGATACTGATACCTGAACTTCAGGAATGGCTGCAATCGAAAGGGCAATTTGTTTTTGTTTTTAGGTCACAATTGTCAAAGGGCAACTTGTTTTTAGGTCACGATTATCACGGCCAATACTCAGCAAAGTGTCACAAAAACAAACAGGCAACAACTGAAATGCCAGGTAAGCAAAGACAGTACCAGTTCTCCCAAACAGATTCAAATTTCAGGCGGGATATCAAACTCCCCAAAAGAATGTGAAGTTTTATAAATGTAAATCCACAGGATGTCTCCCCAGAGGCTGCATCCAGAGCAGCAACAAACTCACATTTATGTCTTCCCCAAAAAACCCTCAAACATCTCAGGATACTCCAGAGATGAACTCTGAGAACACACAGGGCAGGAATAGTTATGTTCAGCAATCTTTTCTAACTAAACATCATCTGTCACAAATCTCTGTAAAAGAAAATACCTACATGAAGCAAAGACCTTTGTCACAACCAGGCAGAAAAGCAGCCAGAGAGCTGCACTGGATCAGCAAACCACAGGTAAACACTTCTCACCAGCCAGACAAGAAGTACAGATTTATTTATTATTTTGCTTGTAAAATTATTACAAGAATATTAACAGTAGCTCTGATTTCCCGCTACATATGAAAAGAAAATGCACCTGCTTCAAGAGGCTCTTAAATGCAGCTTTTATCTGGTTGGACACAGGCTTGAGATCAGAACCACTGAAGAGAGAATAAACTGGGAAGAAGAGCTGTTTCCTGGATAATCAGAAAAATGGGCTCCATCTAGCCCTTGGAGCAGGGGTTTATGACAGCCAGGTGTAGCCTTCTGGTAGACACAGATAGGCTGGTGTGAAAGACCTAATTCCTGCCACCTTCAAACCTTTTAGTGGAGGCCACTACTGGCGACTACAAATAACAATGCTGAAATATCTTTTAGGCCTGGAATAGCTGATTACGAAATGCTGGCAATGTCTACCTTCAAGAAAATGCAGACAACATTCATACTCTGGGTTTGATTATTTTCCCCTGCCAGGATTCAGCCCAGTCTTTGATTAATTCCTCTTCTAAATTGCATTCCTGGCATTTCTGCTAGAAAACAATCCATGGCAAGTGCAATGTTTGGAAATTACCATATTGCTATCCTTGTTTTGCAGCTGGGCAATTAAGGCACAGATCAAGGCTGAATTTGTGACCAAGGCCAGCCACCAAAAAAGCCTTTTCAAAGGTTCTGAGCTGCTGGGGTCAGATGTGCTCCCTCCTTGCAGCACAGGCACCCTGAGCAGCTTCCCTCGGGTGAAAAGCTGTGACAGATCAGAGCTCCTCTGGCCACCTGGCCTCTGCCAAACGAGCTGTGTTGCAAGGAGAAAGAACTGGAGGTGTAAATGTTAACTGGTGGCAAAAATCCACCTAGTCAGGGAGGCAAGCAACCCGCCCCAAACAGGCCTGAGGGAGATGCTGTTGGTCGAGGGGAGGCAGGCAGTTGTCCCAAGTAATAAACTGGCTCTTTGTGGCTGCCACCTTTCAATCTCAGATAGAAATCCCATCCTTCAAGTCCTGATTGGGGGAATCCAGAGAAGCAGGATATAATTTCTGTTAAAATATGAGCCTGCCTTCAAACAATCACACATGAAGGGGAACAGGCTGGTGTTTCTTGCCCATTAATCTGCTCCAGCCTTTGACAACGTGCTGGTGACGCTCCATCAATCATCTTTCCGTGCACTGCCACGTAAAAGAGAAGGGGGAAGGGAAAGGGCATTCAGCCAGCTGGGGAGAAACAACATATAAAATGGCTTCAAACCAGACTGATGCAATATCTTCTACTTACTGAAAAAAAAATTCTTAAAAATCTCCTTAACACAATAAATGTTTCTCAAAATGCTAAGCACAGACAGGAGCGCAGTACAGCAAATCCAGGCTCAAGTTCAAGACAGGTCAGAACAAAAGATACATCCTAAAACTTAGCTCACTTGTGGAGAGTTTGGCAAGGAATGGAGGAAAGGGCTGCAATAATAAAAGCTGAATAAATGACTGCATCACCTTCCTCCTCCAGCAGACTGAGGCTGTTGGGTGAGACCAAGGATCCCCTCTGTGCCTGAAGTACAAGCTGGCCGTAACGTTGCAAAGGGACAGGCAGAATTGATTAGCAATGTGCTGAGCTTAGTCGATTTATGTCGATGTGGTTTCCCACAACCCCAGATGACTGGACTTGGACAGGTCAGGAATCCCTGCTGTCCTCTCTTCCTTCCTGCATGCAAATACCTCCCTGAGGGCACTAATTAGTGCAAAAGCACTGACTAGTGCCTTTCTCAGATGGCACCTCCTGAAATTTTGAGCATGAAACCACTCTAATAATAAGGTAAAAGTTAAAACAAAACAAAAAAAATCTTTTACTGCTGCTTGTTCACAGATGCTCAACAAGTGTCTCAGGACCTACAGCCGAGACTTCGGTTCCTGACGCAGAGCAAAGCTGATCCCGTGCCACACCAAGGAACCCCCCCGAGCCCCTGGGACGAGCCCTGCTGGGGCCACAGGGCACCCCTGGACAGTGGTCTCAGGGCACTGAGCCCTTGGCCAGAGCACTTTAACCTGAAGAACACTCAAGCAACAAAGATCAAAGAACAAAAGCCAGGCTAGAGCAAGTCACAGATTCCACCTGCAACCAAATAAAGGCTGAATGGGAACTTACCTGTGTGTAGCACCTCTCCCCTTTTTTCTGGATGCGAAGGACTAGCGTAGAAAGGTTAAAAATCTTGTTTACTACAGCCTCAGGGATTATCTTTTGATGTACAAATCACTTATGGTCTACTAACAGCAGTTAAAAACACTACCAGACCCTGGAAAGGGTATGGTTCAGGTTCTGGGCTTCACGAAGTTAAAAGCCTGCTGGCAGAGACTCCACTTCAGGGGGCTAAGGATTTGCACCTGAGTTCAGCTGCTGACGGTAACTGCTGCCAGCTGGGAGAAGCTGAACTTCCTGAGCCAGCTGCAGAGGGAACCCAGCTCACCTGGGAGCGCAGGGCACGGAACGGGGGGGTGTTGCTCAATTTTGTTTTGTCAACCAGGTCAATCTTTTCAGAAGATAGAACATTCAGAAGAAAATATAAGAAGGTGGTACAGGCTGCCTTCAGGGGCGCCCTAGACTTGCAGAAATGTACCCATTGGCAAGCACAGATGCACCTAACCCCTGCTGTGACTGGAATAAAGTAACTCCAGAGCAGAGCCACACACTGGGGGAACCAGGCCAAAGCCTGCTTTGGTAATCAAAATATGAAAACGAAGCCTTTTTGTACCGTCTGAGTCAAAATATAAGACCAGCATGGCCCAGGGTCTGGTGCCTTGAACTCTAGAGGGGAGCCAACAATTCTTTTTCCTATCTCTATTTTCTCATCTTGGTCTTTTTTTTCTATGTCTTACTGTGTGAAATGTGTATGATGAGTCATTTGCTTACAAGCCAGAAAGTATTCCACACAGAATGCAGCATTTCCCTTAAAAATCTGTATCAGTATTTCTGATAGGAAAGGCAGGGGATTAGATTCCCATTTTAGGTCATATCTATACATAGGTTTTCCAATGATGCAATTGTGTTATAGCGTGGTAAGTCCTCCCAAAACAGGGATACAACAGCCAGCACCAATGCAAGTGTGATTTTCTTTATAATTCTTTTTAATGTCATTCCAGTATGTGTTTCTTCTAATGAAGGCTGACTTCAATAAAGTTCCTGACACAGAGGTTTACTGTACATTCAAATCTTAGAGATTTTCTAGGATGTGATAAATTCATGTTGTGGAATTTGGTGACAGATTATTTCAGCTAATTATCAAATAACACAGGAAAATATTTGTGGCTATAATGAAAGAAAGGTACCTAATTCTTGTAGTCCCTTTTAGGAACATGAAGCACGATTTTGTATGATAAACAGGTGATAAAAACTCTATCCTATAAAGGTACACCCAAATATGAACTTGCAGCATGCAGCCATCCTTACTTTTTATAACAACTTTAAAGTCTGCAGCTCTGAAGAAAAAATTTAGGATATTTAGAGCTGAGATATTAATTGAGCATGAAAGTGCAAATAACAGGTCTGTTATTTTAAGATAATACTTGACTTCTTTTAAGGATTCTGCATTAACACCTCTTGATCTATGCCTAAGTAAAAAAAGATAGTTTAATATTAAAGTGATGAAACCCTACCACTGAGTATCACAGCTTTCATCTTAATTGGCTTATGGCACTGCCAGCTACACTTCAGTTGTTTGCAGGCTTTGAACGTTGCAGCAAGCGCACCCCTCTTGCTCTAGAACGAGCTGACAGAACTTGCAAAATGGATGGGGTGACTTTTAATGATGCAAGTGTTTAGTGGTTGATTAGAAGCACTTTGAGGGCTAAATTCTCCTGTGATCAAAAATTTACTTGAACACCAGATAGTTTCAGCAGGAAAGGAAATAAAATGCTGAGCAAACTGTAAGTGATTGCCTCAATTATGGTTATTTTAAGTTAATTTTTGAGACTGAATGTTAACTAGCTCCCCTTATAAGGGTAACACAAAAGTCCTGTACCTGAAACCAACCTTTGATTTCGGCTCACATCTGTGGTCAAATCTGTTCTGTTTTGCAAAGCTCCTGCAGGACATGCTTTCCTTGCAAGTTGGCCAGGGTTGGGCTATCAGTGATGGAGTGCAAGGTGCTTTAACTTAAGCAGGGCTCTGGATTCACCATTTTAGCAGACCTGCATTTCATTAATTCAAACTGCTCCTGCCCAGCTGGGACCGCCCTAGGACATACTAAATTTATTTGTGGAAATGTGCACGAACTGGTGCAGAGAATGTCAGCACAGTGCCATTTGTTCCATTTCTCGGCCCTGATCCTCCATGAACTCGGGCCACGGGCAGCTCTGCAGGAGGAGCTCCTACCCCTGCCCTGGCCCAGCCCAGGCACAGCAAAGCCACCCTGCAGGGAGAGCAGCTGAGCACCTCCAGCTCCCAGCTCTGTCAGGGGTGTCTGATGCTTTTGGTTAGTGTGTTTTAGACCAAAAAACTTTTATCCTGGGAACTAGGGAGAACCCTTAAACCATAAGGGCACAGACCTCATGACCTACAGTAGTGCATCCAGGCTTGGATGTAGGTTCAGCAACACCCTTGGCCTGAAACAAAAGCCTAAAACCTAGACCAAAGTATCACTTTTCCTCCCTCTAGGAGGGCTGGCTACAAGTGTGTTGTGAGTGCTGTAAGTGAAGGAAGTCAGTGTTCTTCCTGGAAGCCTGCAGAACACGATTTACATAGCAAAACTGCCACTCATTTCAGCATGATTAGGCATCATCTGATAAGGCAACTCTCAGACAGGTATAAACCAGTATTTGCAGGTGAGGACATAATGAAGGTCTCAGGCACAACTTGCACAAGTCCAGCTGACGCCACAGCCAAGGAGTTGCTGGCAGCACCCCGGGCCTGCTGTCTGCCAGCCCTGCAGAAAGCAGCCTAAGCAGCCCTCCCCCTGAGCAGGGCTGCAGCCCTGATCCTGAGATAAGTGCTGCCCATCTGAGTCCTGGCTGGAGCCAAGGAGGTCAGGGTTTGCCTACTGGATGAGGTGAATGGGATGTTTTGAAATGGAAGGGAGGTTTGGAGGAAGGAAAATGCCCCAACAAGCAGGGCAGAGGAAGAAAAAAAGAGATTTGCACTGTGGAAAGGGCACATCTGCTGTTCAACAGGCTGTGCATCAGACAATGTTGCTGTCAACCTCACTCCAGAAAGCATCGCTTCTTTCCACCCACTGCTCTCCCCTGCCACAAACACCCCTCCAGCATCTCATCACTGCCTTGCTGGAGCACTGCTGGCTGGAGCTGCTGCTGCTGGGAAAGGCTGCTGCGTGACACTGCTCTCACTTCAGAGAAAGTAAATGGCTGCGGAAAATGCAAAGGCAGAGACGGGAGAAGACTCAACTGGCAAGAAGCACATGAGAGACTTTGAAGACTGTGCTGGTATTCTCAGTGTGCCATTCTCAGGGCTGGAATGGTCAGCCAGCCTCGCCTGCAATGCTGCCTACACAGACTGGGCAACAACGTGTTTTTAACTAGGCTTGGTTTTTCTGCACGGACAAATCTGGTAGCTGGCCACCCAGTTACCTATTTGTATATGCAGAGCATGTGCTCTGCCCCTTTCCTGGACACAATCAATTACATGTACAAAACACAGGCATGAAAACCTGGAGGAACCTTGAGCTCAAAGTTTACAATTACACTTATCCTGTTACGATTAAAGATTAACTACGCCAGTGAAAGGATGTGTTATGAAATGTCTTTCCCAGGCTGACAGTAAATAGTTTTGTTTTCTTGGTGTTTTTTTTTGGTTTTTTTTTTTAATCTCAAAGTCTTCTCAGGATTTGGAGTAATTGTTTAAACTGCTGTTTTGATTTACCATAATACCAAAATGTTGTCACTTGCCACGTGACTGCTCATACTTTCATTTGAGATGTCGTGCAGAAACACATGGAAATCTGGTGAAGGCAAACCAATTTTAGAACATGTTCCGAGCAATTGTTTTGCAGCACTGCCCTACAGTATGAAGTCTCTTCCATTTCTTAAATTGCCTAATCAAATGCAGACTCTGTTCCAGTCACGCTAAATTTTCACATAATGGCAGAAAAATACTTCTTTCTAGCCTAGCACTGAACAGTTGGATCACATTATCACATTTGCTGCTTTTGTAGTCTCCAAGTGTGTATTTGTAAAAGTATGTACATACATATTCACAGGGGAGAGGGGGAACATCGGTGCTCATGCTGTGAGACCCTGGGGATGGTCAGAGGGACAGGGAGATGCCTTGAGAGCTGCTGAGGGTCTTCTGGGGGGACCTGGCTTACCAGAAATGCAGAGTAGTGGTGAAAAATTTATTTTTATATATTTAGAAATAGGATGTATTAGTGCAGAATTTGATCAGGCTGATTCCTTGCCATGCAGCCTACGGAAGTTATTAAAGTGATATAAATGCAGTAAGGTAAACGACACCTATTTGTTGCCAGTTTGGGGCTGGAGACAGGACTGGTGAGATGTGCAGCCATGGCTGTCCTGCTCTGGGTCCCAAGCTTGGGCACATCCCTGTGCTGACTCGTATTTGGGGAGCTCTGCACCACAGAACTGCCCACTTTCCACAGGGCACACACAGCCTGCAGAGCCCACCCACGGCAGCGTTTGCAACTGGATGCAGCCGTGCTGGGCACCAGCGCTCCCTCCTCTCTCTCTTTTACTTGGGCTCCATCTCCTCCTGATAACATTCACTCTGCAAGACAGGCAAGTATTTGCATCACAATACTTTGGCATTTTGACTAGTGGCATTTTGACAGAAAAGTCACAGATCAGACCTTAAAAGTAAAATTTAAAAAAAATATTCAAATCAGTAACATATGGACTGCAAGTGCCTGAATCAAGGTCAGAAGGAAATCTCTGGCAAATCAGAGAACGAGACTTAGGGCTTTAAAGCTCTCTATTACGGTCTGTCCCTTCTCTCTTCCACACAGGCCTCCCCAGATGCCCAATACAAATACAATGTTTCCTTAAATCCTTGTGTTGTCCCTAGTAAGACTGGCCAGTGTAACAACACGGCAGGATAATCACACCTAACCCCCACGCTCTTTATCTGCAGGTCTGTTTTTCTTACCCATCTGCACCAAACATTAGGGTTTGTGCTGGCACAGTTTGCTGCTGAAGACCACTGTTCAGCCATGAGCAGTGTTTGCTATGTTTTTGGTGAGGATGAAAACCTGATGCTTTAGGGGGAGGAAAAGCCATAATCCACTCTCACAGTAAAACCTGTATAGTGGTACGCAAGACAAAAAAAATTCTATCCGTACCCTTGCAGGAAATCAGATTAATCCCCAAAGCATGAGATTTGATTATTTTTGTCTGAGGTTATCATCAAGGAAAATACCTACATAATGCTAAAAATATCCTCACAGCATTTACTTTATGAAGAAAATATGATTTACTGAGCAAAAACAAATTACTGGCTTTTCGGTGTTAATCTTTGATAAACACGTGCTGGGTTAAAGAAACTGTCACAGAGAGAAGTTTGCAAATTGAAAGAAACCATTCAACTCTGCAAGATTATTTCCCCCCTCCCTTATTACTCCTTTCAGGAGACACCTGGGGACATTGTTCACAAGCTGTTGACAGCTTTCCCACTACTGCTTTTCCTCTGTTATCCCTTCCCTTCTCTTGGCACCCGTCCCCAGGTGGCAATACACAAAGGAGCTATATTTGCAAGGGGTGCCAGAGCTGGCTCTTGGACAGCTGAGGAGCCGGAGGTGGTGGCAGGGGGTTGGTTCCAGCCGCTCCCCAGGGCACGGACCCCGCGGGGCATCGGCCAGCGCCACCCGACAGGCAGGGCCCGCTCCCTCACCATGGGCTGCCTTCGAGTGCCATCGGACATTTTAATACTGCAGCCTTCATTGCACAGAGGCTTTGTAAATTAAATATGCATTCTTCTTCTCTGTGGTCTCCAGAACACGATGGTTCCACAGCCCGATGGGACACGGAGGTGTTCACACAGCACGGGAAGGGGGTACCTAAAGGGAGGCACAGCATGAACAACGGCCTGACATACAAGCATGAAGATTTTCTTTCGACCCCAAAGTGCATCTGTCATGACAGACAGACACAGAAATAGCAGCAACACTTTGTGGTGGTGCTGCAGTCCCTGCCCACCACCAGCGCCCATACAAACGCCTGGGAAGCGAGGCAGCAGCACTTGAGGGAAATACCTTTTGTTTCACACCACAAAGAAGCTCTGAGGAGGGCCCTACCCAACATAGGTGTGAGCTGGTACTTCACCGCTGCTTGAGAAAGCAGAGTCCCAGCTGCTGCGACCATTTGGTAAAACAAAGATGAACTGGGTAGCTCACATTAAGGAAAGCCTATTCCTGCAGTAAGAGCTGAGTGACCAGCTGATCAGCTCTCATCTCTTCTGAAGTTTCACTCCCACCGCTGGTGGGCAGCCAGTCTGTGATGCTGGTCCCCACTGCTCACTCGTTACCTTTCTAGAAGAGCAACTCTGTGTTTGCCTCCCTGCTGTCCCTCACACACTTGAAGAGCCCCCTAGCACGCATCTGCCAATTAACTCCTCGTTCTCATCCCAGCCCCTCTTCAAAGCTCCCCTTTGCCTCTGATGCCAAAGCGTGTGTGCCCCTTTCCCGACGCAGCAGCCCAGCTATGTTTAGGTGGCTTGTGCGCCAGCACAGCTGCCGATTATGCAGGTCAACACGGCTCTGCTGCTTCTAGAGGCCACTGCCCGACTGTACCCATCTGCCACCTCTTCTTTTAAACCATCCACTGTGGGAACAGGATCCGTCCCTTTCATTCTGTGTTTATCCAGTGCCTATCCAATTAGAAACCTGGGCTGCAATTTGGCTCTTAGATGCAATGGCTAAAAAAAAAAAAAAAGTAACGGCAACAACAAACCTTTTTTCACGAAGAGTCTCTGTGTGCAAATACGACCTCTGTTATGTTACCAAGGTCAGGCAGACCAAGGCCAGTCTGCTGTGTGAGAATATAAATCAAAGCTGTCCAGGGACTGATTTCGTTTACAAGGTTTGTAACCATTCTGGACAGAATGAATGTTGCTTGCTTGCCTGAGCTCCTCGCTCCTCCTCTTCCACCACTTCTTTGCTCCTCCACTCCCACCAAGCCCCTCCCTTCCCACTAATACATCTCGACCTCCTTTGCTCTTGAAAGCAGAAGTTCTCTTCTAGCAAGAAAGCAGTGGCTCCCACATGACACACAGCCATGCTAGGCCAACTTATTTAAATGATGCAAAAATCTCAGCAAGTAAAATTAGCAGAGAGTCACAGGTACATTCACCTGCTGGTTACCTGCATTCACAGCACACGTCAGAACTAAAACAATAAGTCCTATAACAACTTCTTTCCTACCGCATTCATAGATCCGCAAAACAAACCAAGGAAAGCATCTGTAGCAAGTATTAGAGTCTGGGCACAGATCCTGTGAAATCACATGGTTTCCGTTGTGGAACTAAAAGGCTTCTACAAGAATGTGTGAAATACACAGCCGAAATTCTCCATTTCTTTCTGTGCTCCTTGGCAGTTTGTGTGGCTAAGTTAAAGCAGCAAGTTCTGTTTCTTTAGCTGGCGCTTCCCAAGCACTCCCCGCTCTGCAGACTGAGATTCAGCCAGCAAGCTCCCCCTCGAGCACGGCCAGAGTTAATGTAATCCCACTGCACACAACAGGTTGCTGTCTCCAAACCGGAGCCCTGAAAAGCAAGGCTCCAGCCTCACTCCTCCCAGCGTTCTGCAGCCCTTCCTCCTGCAGGTGTGCACAC
The DNA here is from genome assembly GCA_013397915.1 of Daphoenositta chrysoptera. Lineage (NCBI taxonomy): Eukaryota > Metazoa > Chordata > Aves > Passeriformes > Daphoenositta > Daphoenositta chrysoptera. The sequence goes on along the minus strand of VZRO01002119.1, from coordinate 2,028,887 downwards.
CGAGCTGCGGCGGGGCCGGGCAGGGCTGCCGGACTGAAAGAAACTTCCCGTTCTGGATGTTAACTTTAGTTACCACAGCCAGACAATGCTGCCAGTGGCGTGGAAGAAAAAATTGCTGTAGCCAGCTGTGCTGTTCACAGTCGGATGGTTTCTGTGTAGCTCCAAATGGTTCTGGAGCCAGTAGCCTGTTGTGGCCAAGGACAGGATGATGGATGGTCTACACACACTGTCCAAGCAGGGAGAATGGCAGAAGTTCACTTCAGGGTTGTTAAAATGCTAATCTGGGTTAGTTAACAAAAGCCGAATGGAATAGAAAAGTTAGGGAAATAAATACTACTCATATGTTGTATATGTGCACTACAGATTTGATCTCTGTGGTTAACACAAACATTTGACTTTGGAAGCGGGACAATTCAACAGTCTTCCTGTCTGAATAAACTGAATCAACTCCTGATATTAGCTGTACTGTAATTACTGTCAAGCCACGACGAGGGAAAGCAGGCTATGGCAGACAACACACAGAGCTCCACGAACAGCATGGAAAGGGCAGTAATACTATTCTCACTGCACACCTCTTCCATGTGACATGGGAACAAATCAGAACCCACTTTCTTTTGAACTTAAGGCTGGCAGCTATTCACAGAACAAGTAACAGCTTAATGAAATGGCTTAGATGGATTTTAGCAGTAACTGCAGTAGCTTATCGGATGCGTAAGAGGAGATCATCTGTTCGAGCAGCAGTTTTGACGAAAGCGACATTTGAACTGTTTTAATTACATACAGAGTTGCTAAGACTGAAAATAACTCGTACTACCCAATGCCAGTAATATGCCTTATTCCATCTTTCTTAATTACTTGTGGAGCAAATTATTACTTTATCAAGTGGAAAGGCACCTGATTTTATCAACCTGGAATTAGAGGTATGTTTAACACAGGAGTATGCAATCAACCATCATCTCCTCTGTTCAGTAAGCAAACACATAGTCTAAGCCCTGAAAGATAGCAGAGACTGCAACGTAAGTGAGCTCCACGTAAGCTCATACAGGCACAGAAGCTGTTGAAGTAACTGTTTCCTTTGTCTTACCAAGAAAGCTACAACTGAAACAGTCTCAGTCATACCACTTCTCTAACACCTGATGAAAACTGACCGTATTCACCCCGATCTCCACTTGACTTCAGATTTTAAATTTATTTTTATTTTTCAGAAGGACAAACACCCATAGCATTTCAACATTTCCATGCAGCTTCTGTCCATCTAACTGGGCTACACCTGACTTCAGGGGATGCTGAGTCCTGTGTTAAGTGCACTAATGTTTTTAAAAGAATTTAAAACCCACAAAAATCCAGAACGGAACTCTGAATGTGATCAACTGTAGCAAGACCAGAAGATGCATTATTACAAACGCCTAACATACACTTTGAACTGAACTTCCATGATGGACTTTTCCTTCACACACCTCTGGTGACAGGACCGATCGGATCAAAGATCAACTTGGAGTGAATTGCATCTATAATTAGGCATTCTATCTAAATGTGTGCTTTTCATAAACACACAGCAAAGCTATGGCGGCTCCAAGGGCTGAAGTATCTGCTCTAACAGCCAGCCCAGCCCAGCCATGCCCAGCAAGGTTCAGACGGTGCAGTCAAAGGGCGCGGGGAGCTGGGGGAAGCCCGCAGCCACACAGCTGGTGTGGAGAGCTCTGACGGCCGTCACTGTATTCCTGGCACACACTCCTGCATCGCACAAAGCACATTTAGAAAATGATGTTATCTCTGTTGCATCTCACCGTAAAGGAGAACAGGTAGTGACAGACTGCAGGATATGGGGCAGGAAGGTTCACTGTAACCTAAGGTGCAGATGAAAGTGAGAAGCTGGTTAAATAAACCAACGTAGAGCCTCTGGGTTATACTTTTTTGGCTGTCTTTCTGAAAACAAATCAGAGCTACATAATTCAGAATCCTAATAAATTCTTACTACAAACTTTTTCTTCCTGATTTGAAAAACCCCGAGCTTTATATTAATTAACACAAAAACTGTTTAAGTTCATAATTATATAGAAAAGAAATCAGAGCACTAAGCTGGCAATTTGTTTTTATCTAAGCCAGAGTAAATGTTTATACAATATCTGCCAACATAACAAAATATGCCCGTCACTTACTACATTAAACATGATTACATACAGCTTAATTTACTGAAAGGAACTGAAGTAGACTTTAGAGGTGCACAGAATTTTATACCGTGAATAAAGCAGGAAAAACGTCTATTCTCTTTTGCCACAAAAGTAATTGCAAAGCTTTACAATGAGCTTCCTGTTGGACTTGGAAAAAGGAGAGAACCTCAGAAAATTCTCTGTGAAAGTACTTGTATGTGAGAGCAACAGACCAGCAGTAAATGCCTCTAAGACAGTAGGAAGCTGTTCCTTCAAAAATATTTAGGGAATATTAATAAGATCAACAACTTCAAGCACAAAGGTATCCCAATAAAGATGCATGCTTTTTTTACCCCAAGGAAATAACCAGGGGAAAAAAAATGCCACGCATTTCCAGAGCACTGAACAGTATTCTGGAGGAAGTTTGCTGTAATTCCTGCACATTATGTGTGAAGCGTGTGTGTGTGTGTACATGGATAAGCTACAATACCATCTGCACAGCAAGTGCCACATATGTGAGCATTATGAACCATCATTGCTGCTGCTATGCTCAAAAGCAAATGTATTCTAAGCCACACACACATACAAATGACTTTACACACTGAGGGCTGAATTTTGCTCAAATTACTCACAGGCTCATGCCTGTGATACAGGCATAATCTTGACCAGAAGTAAGAAACAACTGAGAGATTGGCAGAAACCCACTAATTTAAGACTAGCTATATTCATGCTAACAAGTGGGATATCCACCGGAACTACAATATTTTCAACACATCAACCTAAAGCAGTTTTCAATCGCATTTTTCAACTCACAAGATAAAACACAACAACCATAAAAAACCCCTGCACAACCACCCCACAGCCCTTTAAAACACAGGCGTAACAGCCACATAGATATATCTGTGTGACCTTTCATTTCCATTCATCCTTATAAATAATAAAGAAGGCTTTAAACCCTTTCTAATTACTCTTTGAAAGCAGCTGTATCGGTTTCTGCACTGATGAAACGCCCCCACCCCCTCAGAAAAAAAAAAAGTTTCCCCGCTCTGCACCTGAGCATTGTTTTCGGCAGGAGGGCGGGCGCGGAGCTGCCCCCGCCGCGGCACGGGGATAATTCAGAACTGACTCCAGTATTTGTTTCCATCCATAATTGATGGGGAGCTGG
>VZRO01002119.1:1913907-2024790 GCA_013397915.1 Daphoenositta chrysoptera | reverse complement strand
GGGGGGGGAGATGTCCTTGAAATGACATCTTTTTATATGCCTGTCCAAAATCCCCTCAGATATTCCAGAAACAAAGGGTTTAATCCCAGAAACGAAGTCCAGGAAATAGCTGTCACTAATTCTTTTTTCTTCACATGAAAGATAAATTAATTAAGGCTTAAAGTACCATGGAGTATTTTGGATGCCCCTGCAAGGGGAAAAAAAAAAAGGATTACTCGTCAAACTATATCATCTGTGTTTGTTTTATGGGAAATAAGAAAAAAAATCCGAGTAAAAGTAATTTAGAGATTTTTGCTGGGGAATATATCCTTCATTCACGAGCAGTTCCTGAATTCTTGCCCTTTAGCTGAGCACTGTCTCCACAGCAAAACCTTGGGCTGGTCGCTTCCCACAGCACTCCTACCCCTCTGGAAGACAAGCACTTGGTACTCCCAAGCAGCATTTTGGGCTGATCTGGCAGGTTTTTACGCACGCACCACTCGCAGCGGGAGCGATGCCTCTTGAGAACTGATTCATCTAAGCAAGGGCGCCAGGATTTGGCCCATAGTAAATTCTCTTTAGAAATGGTGCCAACAAAATCTCCCAGCCATGGGAATAGGACGTTTTTGGCAACTCAGTCCCTTGGCTGTCTCTCTCTGATGTTTCCTAGTGGTGACAGGGTAAAGGCAAGATCATTATGGGCTTCCTCACAGCGAACACAGCACAGCTATGTGGCACCCCAGGAGCTGCTGCCTGGTTAAAGGTGTAAGGACATTATTTTCTCTTTCTCATGAACAGCCCTAATCTGAAAAGCATCGAAATTTGCACAGTGCATGAAAACGCTGCGACAGAGACTACTTGCTTGGTTAGGAATCGAATCGCAACCTGAGGACAAAAAAGCTGAAAGCGCCTTAAAAAGAAGGGCTGGTTTCACAGAATAGCTCAGTGGCCTTTGCACTGGAAGTCAGACACGCTGTGGAGTGGATTTATGGTGGGTACAGATCGGTACCTTGGTGCAGCCTACCCACACCAGGGCATTACAAATGTGGGATTTGCTCCTTGGCTTTTCAAACTCCTGACGTTAATGCCAGCCAGGAAAACTGCAGTCCTGGAAGAGCCACTCATATTTTCATTTAACAGAGCCCTCTTGCTCGGTTATCCCTGCGCTGGGGGCAGCGGGTGCCGGCCCCCGGCACCGCCTGGGCCGTGCCTGCACGCTCCCCTCTGCTCGGAGAAGGGTGGCTTGTGCCAAGGGACCTTTCTTCCCTGCTGTACCTTCCAGCCACAAGCCGACTCAAGGTTTCCATACATCAGGATGAAAGATTAATATGGCTTAAATCTCCTTCTGCTTCAATTAGGCAGGTGACACAATGTTGAGAATCAGATCGCATTCCTGCAGGGCGAAGGGTTCCAGCTAGAAGTACAGCGTTTTAGAGGATTTTGGTACAGCCAAGACTAATACCTTGTGTCTACACTTAAATATGGTAGTTTATTATCATTTCAAAATTTGCTGCATGGCTAGAAACCACTTTATGTGAGGATTTAAAGTATGTGCATTTACAATATGTGTGCAGTCAGGGAATTACACAGCCACAGGTTTTTAAACACAAATATATGCAGGCTCCTATTGATATGATAAACTATCAGTAACATGTGCTGCAAAGCTTCTTAAATCCTCATTGACACAACAGACCACTATTGTGTCAATAGTGTGCAGATTAATGGGGTATTGTCGGGCTATTTTAGGCCTTAACTTTCATTTATCCTAAAACTTGTTCTTCATTGTAACTCTTAACCTTTGGATTCTGCCAACACATTTCTTGTCACAAATATACTAATGGAATTAAAAGAAACCTGGCTTTTAAATGTTAATTACCCCCAGAATGATTGATTTGCAAAAGAAACACATCAGCAGAATCTGAAAGTACAGAGGCAGAATAAAATGGACTGAGTGTCAGCCCAAGAGCTGGGAATGCCCGAGGACCAGCTTCGGGTCTGAGACCATCCCTGTGTTCAAGGGGATAATGGAAGCACTGACCCGCCCTATCTCATGGGTCGGGCGTGTGGGTTATTCCTACTGTCCAAAGGACTTTTCATCCTCCAAGTGTTTTACAGACTTGAGCAACACTTGTTCATGAATTTGAAAATATCAGCAAAATCCTAAAAATTTACATACTGATAATAGAACCGCCCTCTGTTAGAGCAACATATTGAGTTTTTGATTCATTAAAATATGGATAATACTAAACTGTGTTTAAACCAGACATTTCATTGTGCTTGAATGCCTCCACTGGGTTTATAACCAGAGCTGAACTGATTTCAGCAAGTAGGTGTGTTTGAAATCACCACTTCAGCCACATGGTGGTTTGGTCAGGAAGTGCAAGTGCACGCATTGCAGGGCAGTTTGCAAGTTTGGGAAACCACCTTGAGAGCGTGGTAGCTCAGGAAAGTTGCCTCAAATGGCAAAGCCTAGGAAGTACCAAGCACTGAGGGAAATGGCATTGCTGGTTTACCCCGGGCCGAGCCAGAGCTCCATCAGTGACTCAGCGTGCGGACGCACGGACACAATGGTTTCTGAATGAAATATCAAACTCAGACTTTGAGGACATGTTCATTTAAGCTGTGTCATTTCCTATAAAAACAGCAAACGTCAGTTGCAGGGGGATGGCCAAATCACAGCAGTGCCAAGAAGTGATGATGTTACATCCTAAAAGTAATTTTATTTTAGCTAAATATTTTCTTCCTCCCTTCTCTTTTATGCCAGTGCATACAGACATCTGCCTACTGCAAGGCATTGCATGGAGGAACTGGTAGGTAATTTAATATGATCGATACATAACTCCTGATGAAGTAGACATTCAGTTTTTATATTCGCTGTCCTTAAATCTAAATTGCAAAGTGTGATGTTATGACTTACCCTGACTGTAATTAAGTTTGATAATAAAAGAGAATAGAATTTATTTATTATGAGCGCATAAAATTAGTTGGACAATTTAAGGTGCTATTCAATGAGTAATGCTCCCATAGAAGGGGTAAACATTTGTCTGCCTGATAATATTAGTTGGTATTAACAACCTAGAAAAGTTATTTTCATACAGCTCTGGTTTTATGTGTCTTCGTGCCTTCTCAATATCCTGGGAGCCATTGCACAGGGCAGGGCAAACATGTATAATATGTGAATAAATGTAGAACGATTTCCAAGAAAAACAGGCTTTTTATCTCTATTGATTGGTGAAGAATTCCCTCCTTTGGACTTTTAAGAACATAAATGTAGATAATAGGAAGATCAAGCTGTAATGCCTCCCAGCTCATCACCAGAACAGGGTTAAAGCCACATAAGCTGAGACTGATAGCTGATCATGGTGTCAGCCTGCACGATGCAGAATTACACATTTCCTAATGCTCCCCTCTGGGAGAGGGATGCCGACCATTCCTGGCTTTAGCATCCCATCTCCATGAACCCTTACTGTAGGTATTGCCCTTCTTGAGCTGCTCGTTTTTCCCTATTCCCCATGGTTTAGATCCCAAGAAGAGGGGTCTTTAATCTGCCTGGAGTGCATTTAAATCACACCCCTGTTCAATCACCCTACACCTTGTTGCCAGGGGGAATACAGGTGAAAATCCCAGTGTTTGGCTGGCAAAGCAACAAAGCCGAGCCAACCATTTTCCTTCTTCGAGTCCTGGGCTTGTAGCAGTATCAATGCAAGTCAGAAGTGAGACATTTCAGAACATTGTCGCTCATGATTTACACCAAATGTGCTAAAAATAGCAAATTGCTAATGTAACAAGCCTGTGCTGTGTTGATACAGACAAATAATTGGTTATAAGTCAAGTATTATTTAAAGAGGGGTAAGTTTAAGAAAAGATGTCATAAATTTATCCCTGTAAATAGTATACAAGGTACCACATGAGTGTAGTTCTTTATAATGCTTACAGCAGAGAAGATAATTTTCTCGTATTTTCCAAAGGATGGGAAACCCCTCTTTTCACCCCTGACAGCTGTCAGAAAATTATAGGAGGTGCTTTTAAGCAATTGCCATTTTGTAAAATACAGGGAGGACAGAAAACAGTTCCAACACTTTTTTATAGCATCTTCTTGGGTACTGTATTAAGAGTTGTGTTTAAAGTATTTCTGACTGTCAAGAGTTCACTTTAACATAGAATTGCTTAGGTTACAAAAGACCTTTAAGATCACTGAGTCCAACCATTAGCAACATCACTGTTCCCTTTTTTATATTGTTCTAATCTGCCTCCTCATTTAGAGGCATGTGCAGAAGTCTCCAGCTGTATGCCTGTCACTTGAAGGTGCAGTGATATTTTTTTGCCAACGCTGATGCTGGGCTGTGCACCCCAAATTGGCAACTTCGTCCTGTCTCTGTATAGGATCAGCACATGCATGTGCTTTCCTTCCTGTGATTTAGCTTTCTGGCTGGTGTAAGAAATGGGTCCACAGTGCTATTCATGACCACCCACCATCATCTGACATCAGTTTGCCTTGAGAAGCCCACAGAACTATCTCTATATTGAATATTTAAGTGATAAATCTAATAGCTGCTCTCAGGCGAGGGTCTGGCTGAAATTCAATATGTTGGCTCTCCAATTCCCCCATCTATACTCTGGGGAGGCAGAGGAGCTGTGCCAGTAATGAATAAAAATAATTGGAAAACAAATAATTTTTTTTAAGCTTTGTCAGTATACTGCATGGGTCAGCCAGCAGGGATCCTGCAGGATCCTGTGCAGAGGAACCTGAGGCAGTGGAAAACCAGAAATTCCTCCTCTGCTGAGGCTGTGGGGCTGGCAGAGAGAACCCCATGTCAGCAAAGACAGAAGAGACATAGACACAGCGTTTGCAATGTGTTGTCCTGTGTATTTTACAACTTGAAAAGTGCCTAGAGTGAAATCTGGATGAAATGTGCTTGGAGTGAAATGTGGATGACTGTATGTCAAAGCTAATAAAAGGGATTCAAGCAATGAACATAACTGGGCACAGTCCTGTAAAACTGGTCTTTCCTGCCTGTAAGCTCCCCATCAGGCTTAACTTTGAAAAACCAACTCTTTCAGGCCAATGGTTCTGGCCATGGCACTTTCCTGCAAAGATCACGGCAATAGTGAAACACGACTAATCCCTGGTCCCTGCTGAAGAATAACCTTGTGAGATAATCCCAGGGAGGGACGGCCGGGCAGGGCACAGAGCTGCAGGCATTGCCGTGGGGCCCTTCGGGTCCAGCTATAGAGCAGAAGGTGTTGCTCACTCCCCTCAGCACTTTAAGTGTCTGCAGGTATGACTGAAAGCAAAAACCCCTCCGTTTTCTGTACAATTATTAGCTTTTCAGTTTGGTGTATTACAGCACCCATCTTTTGATGGGGAATTAATTCAAAACATCTAAGGTAATATCATCAAAATACTGTAATTAGATTTAATGGCACACTTCCAAGATTAATAGGTGATCTTCCTCACAGCCTACAATTTTAATTTCCAAAATTTCATTTGTCATACTACTACTCAGTGCAGATTCACCATCACAGGGTTTACCTACACTTTTCCTCAGTAATAGTAAAATGTGCTGCCTTTTCCAGGCATAGACAGATGAAAAGATGTATTAGCAACAAGTCTATGTTCATGGCATATAATCACAAGATGACAAGACACTTAATGTTATCTATTTATATATTATGTATAGCAACTTCGGTTACACAAAATCACTTTTCAGTCCCATTTTAGGGGATTACCTAATCCTGTAATTGATTCTGTGTGACGAGTCCCCATTGTCCTGTGGAGACCCATTGACCTTCAGAACAGGAACGGGCCTGAAAACATTCCATTATTTCACTGGTTTTTTATGTGTAAATTACAAGATAATGTAGGATGAGAGCAGATGATTTTATCTGTCTATTTACTTCACTGGGCTCACAATTCTAAGTGTTTTATGACTTGACCAAGAAGAAGAATTGCTCCCTATCAGTAAGAATGACCAAAGACATGACTGATGTTTTCTTTAAGGTAAATCAAATATTCCCATAGAAATGTAGCCAATCATACACGTTCTCAAACAGCTCAGAGCTACAGTAAAGCTACTTTCTACTGTAACTGTCACATCTCAAAACTTGCAGAGGGGTGAAGCAATTGCTCACTGGTTATAAATACCAGCAGATTAGTTTATCTATAGATCTGTATCATGTTACTCATTCCAGAGTCCATAAAATCCAACATGAATCAGCTTGACTTCTACACAAACAATCACGTCCTACACAAAGGTGAGTCCACAGGTAGCAGCTGAGGACATTTTGCAGTCATGGAGGTTTTAGTATTACAGAAAACAAGCAATTACACACGTGTGCATGTACAGACTCACACACAGACACACAGAAACCTTGCTCCTTCACTGTCCCACCAAATATAACTCCACGGATTAAGGCCTTAAATAAGGGTCTAAGAATGTAATTTAGTACAGTCTGAATCCCCCTTGGGCAAGCCTGAGGTAGCTCCTTGGGCTGTCACAGCTGAGCAGCTGTCCAGCCTAACACTGACTCAGGAGCCAAAAACCTGCCTCATTTGGGTGACAGTGAAACAGTTGTAAAGGATCAGACAGACATTATTCATGGTTGATGTAGGGAGAGAGCTTAGAAAATAGTTACTACCAGTAATTACTAAGAATAGAAAGGTAAACAAACTGCTTGCAAATTTGTATCTGCATGAATTCTGAAATAAAGCCTTACCACATGGCATTCCTATCCAGCAAGAGGGCAGACTCTCATCCTGGGTTAGAAGAAAGATGATCAAACTATTTACTTTTACCTCTGTGACACACAGAGAAAGTCCACAGCCCACACGCAATCAGTAATGACAGGAGTTGCTGCCTTTGGCGTATTACCTTGAGTTTCTGTTTGGTGTGTGCCCCTTGACATCTCGGTATCTGCCTTCAGCCTAGGATATTTTGTTCTTGAGGCATAGGTGATTACCTTTAATTAGTTTTTTGACACTTATGGCCTTATCTAACATTACTGTTTGTTTGAAAAGAATGACTTCTTTCTGTTGAGTAGCTGTAACAGAGCCATCCATGAGGCATTTCCTTTCCTCTGTTCCATGCTTTGCACGTTAGTGCAGAAGAAAAATTTGCACTTACGGAAGGTGAGCACACACAATTACTATTCTCTCTATATTATATATTATCTCTATATATTCTCTATTCTACTATTTTCTATATTAAGAGGCAGAAGTGAGTGCAGATTATTTGATCCTTTGGAGCTACTGTTGCTCCTTCCCCCCATCAACATTTGAAATGTGCACCGTGTCCAGAAGCCACTGATCCAGGGACACATCCTACTGCTTTCCTTCAGAGGATGCAGGATGACACATTTTCACCTTTGAGGTGACAGAAGGTGACAGTGAGATAGGTGGCCCAGTTCACCCCCACATTGTCTCACTGATCACAGTGTGCCAGCTGCCTGTATGACTGTGCATGTCAGCCCACTAATCCTGAGTGATGCAAAGCTCCACAGAGTCTGGGGAAATACCATTGTCTGTGACAACTCATGCAGGAAACAGTCATGCAAAGGAGCTGTCAAGGGAGGAGGCTTGGTCTCGGCGAGGGGGGTGTGTGGGGTCAAAAGTGTAGAAAGCACTTTGGATCCAAGGCAATATAAATTAGCCGTGGCACCTATTCTGTCCTACAAAATCTCCTATTTGCATCACATACTGGAAGAATTGACACTGCAAAAACATACAACATAGCAACAACCAGTAATAATCAACTTATAGCTAAATACTCTGGATGGCGCTTGACTTGGAAAAACAGGCTCAGGTAGGAATGCCAACACTATTATCTGACATAGCTCGAAGAAAGAGTAAGCCATGACATCTCCATTCTTGGCAAATCACAGAGACTGCTGCAGGCACTCTGTTCCTTCTGCTGCTTGGAGTGATGCAGTCGTAGCTGCTGTCACTGCTAGCTACAGATCTCCTCTCTTATGTGTCTTTGTGGAGAAGAGGAGGGCATGAAAAGGGGTTCACTACTTGGGAAACAATGGAAGAAACAGTATTTGTGGTTCCAGTCAAAGTTTTCCAGCTCGTTTTATAGATTTGATTTTTTTTAAAATTAGTTGCATAACAGGGTGCCAGGATTTTAGCAGCCATGTTATAGCAAATAAATCATTTTATAATAAAGTCTCTACTGTCCAATATGCAAAGATAACTACAGGTTATTCTCAGCTTTCTTATCAAAAGCTGTTTCACACTTGGATATTTTATCTCAGTACTTCACATTCTGCCTGAATAGCTTCCCACGTTCGGAGGAATCTCAGTGATTGTTTATTCTGTGCCTATGTACTTTGCATGCTGGCAGAGAATGCCTAGTTGGTCATTTCCCTCCCTGCCACCATTACCCATGTGTGTGCACCAGGCCAAGAGCTCAGCACCCAACCTGGGAGGCACGGCAAGGTCTCCACCTGTCGTGCAGCCAGGCCGTGCAGAAACCCTCTCCATATGTGGGAGCAGCTGCATAAAGCACAGGCTCAGCAGGCTCCCTGCCACCTGGCCTGTCCCCTGCCCTGCCCCAGGCCCGCAGCACTGCCAGGGGAACCAGGGAGTGCAGTCAGGGGAGACAGTAAAGGCAGGGCGGGGAGAAAGCAGACTGTGCCCTGCTCAGCCAGCTGACTGGGGATTTGGAGAGCTCATCAGGGCCATGGTCAAGCTTGGACTGCCATCACATCACATCACATTGCCAGGACTCAAGCTCAGATGAGCTTTGGACATGTCAGAAGAGGGATGTTAGGTCATACGGCTTCTTACTACAGACCCAAGCCAGGAGCTCCCTGCAAGGTGGATCATCTATCACTCCTGCCCGTCAGTAATGTCATGGCACTGATGTCAGGCTGACAATTTAGATTCAAAATCCTTCCTAGAAGGATCAGGATAGCACGTGTGCATGTGTTCCTGGGGTTGCTGGCCATCTGGGCTGCTCTTTAAGCCATGTGGTTTTACACCCTGCCCACGTTTCAGGCCTCCAGCATCCAGAACGGCACTCGGGAGAACTGCCTGTGTTAACTTGCTCTCTGATCTGCACCCCTTCATGAACTTTTGACAGTGACTAAGTCTGTGTTTTCCCTAGGATCTTCAAAACCCTTTCAAACAGACCTGATGACAGAAAGCCTGTTGATTTTTTGTTGGGACTGAGTGAAGATCGCTCTTTTCTCTCAGTTGCCAAAAGAAAAAAAAGTGAACTATACTTTTCAAATGTCATCCTGGGGAGCCAACCCTCAAACTTTTCCTCACGTATAAAATGTCCTGGCAGGATTACCATATAATATCCATTGCAGCAGTGGAAAATATCAAAGGATCATGGCTTAAAATTAAACAAAGCAGCGCCCTTTCTTGTCTCAAAAGCAATACACTGTTCCTCTTCCTCCTTTTCCCTTCTCACCTGCAAATTGCCATGTAGTTTGGTGAAGTGGGATTAAGTATCCACAATAAACACTCCCATGTGAGGCCAGCAAGAGCAAATGGAAGCAATTGCTTCACTTTTTAGTCCAAACCTTCTGCTACTGTAGCAAATGAGATTTTTTTTGCAGCTGACTAGCAGAAACTGATTTAGGCCCTTTGCACTTGCTGCCAGCAATGTTTCCCACTCCAAAAATAGCCAGCCTATTGAAGAAAGGAGTGTCAGTTGCTGTCTTCAACAGGCTGCTTTCTAAACCCATTGTTAGAAGACACCTACTTCAGATGAAACCTGGCATGTCACCACGCCGTGGGCAAAGTGCCATTCCAGCAGATGGGCAGGGGGTAGGCAGTGCCAGCAATCCAGTCTGTATATCAACCCTGAGTAACAAGGTTGTATTCCCATCTGAGGATGTGGAAGCCTGGCGCTGAGCTCTACCTCAGCCTGTGTCCTTACACGTGTTGCTGCCCAGGCACATCTATGCAGTATTTGAAATGTTTCTGTTTGATTTCCAGCCCGCCCTGCTCTGTTCCACCAGCAGCAGGTTCACGTTTGGGATGGGTGGCCTGGCCTGCCCTGCTCTGCAGTGAAGGCGTGGGCAGCACCTCGTGAGCAGTGCTTGGCTTTCAGTGCCTTTCTCCCCACTGCTGCATTTAGCAGCAAATATGTGGGAAAGCACCTCAGGCTGCTGTAGTCAAGGCAAAAACTTCCAGAAACACCTCAGCAGCTGTGGAACGGTGAGAAACCCCAGTGCAGGTCCCTCTGGGTGGAGCTGCAGGAGTCCAGCAGGGATTCAGCCCAGTGCCCAGTTCCCCCACATTTAGAGTACACCGTGCCCAAGTGTCAGGTGCTCAGAGCAGTCCTGCAGGCTCCTTCTGTTCTTGGGTCAGAAATCCCCACACTCTCAGGTGCCTCACAAGAGAATCAGGTCTTGACGGGATTCCTCTGCCACAGGCTCGTGAGATTAATATGACAATGAAGTGTCTGCCTTTCCATGTGTCTTGTACAAAAACAGCCTCAGCTTTCTAGTGGAACGCCAGCCTGTGTGTGGAGACTCTATCTGTTCTTCTGTAGTACCTGTTTGTGTTACAAGTGTTACAGAGTCTCAATGCACGTAAACTCTAGCTGCATCTTTTCAAAATCTCGTCTTATATGTCCCATGAAACTATTAGTTTAGCTATCACTAGGTATTAAAATTTAAAAGGGTCACTAAATGCATACTGCTAGAAGGGAACAACATTAGTTACACATTACCAGAACAAAACTAAATTAAGAAACAGCTCATTTCCTTTGTACCATCAATATTTTACTCAGCCATAGCCTGGATGCTTGTACTCACGAAAAGGAATTAATCATTCATGTGCTAATGTACATCCATTATTTTTAAATCATCACTTAAGTAATCATTTTTGTGTGTGCTCAGATGTGTGATGCCTCCTTATGAAAGTGCAGCAAAAATCAATACAAATTAAATAAAATTTAAAAGGTGGGTATCTCTGAAACAGATGCAAAAGAGCCCTCCATGCAGTAAAATTGTAATCAAATTGCTGTAAAATTCTGTTAGTGAGTCATAATTTGAAAAAGATACCAGTCTAATGCTAAACTTATTTATATGCCATGCCACCCTCTTTATTTTGGTGCAAGAATACACAATGCAGCTCATCACAGATTTTGTCTTAAAACATGCATAAAACTGAAACAACAAAATCTTTATTGCCATTTAATTGGGTACTGCCATTTCCCAGCAGTTTATTTACCGAGACTCACAGTGTTCATATCATAACATCATCTGTGTCTGCACATCTGGGCGGTTCCCAAAACCCCTCTCAAAGTGAGGGGCAGGAAAGGCTCCCACCTGGGGCAGCCCAGGGATCCCTGCCTGGTGCTCCCTGTCCCACACCAGGGGTGGGAAATCAGGCACTCTATGGCTCAGCAAAACCAAAATTCCCCTCTCCTGCAGAGTGTCACACAGCCTGCAACATCCACCCAGCACGGATCACAACAATCAGCCTCATTTCCCAGCTCCCTGAAAAGGACTGACTCTATCTCCTGGGCTGGATTTGCTGCTGCCTTGGGCTTGTCATTTACACCCATGGAAAGTGCTCCAAATCAAGAGCCCTGCTTTGCTCAGATATAAATTACAGCCACTTTGCTCAGCCATAAATGTCTGTCTAAGGTGAAAGTAGCAAAGAACAGCAGTTAGTGCTGGCTGCATATAAAAAGAGTTAAGATGGTCCTAACTAGATTGGAGCCCATAGGCCCATGGAAATTAAATCAACTTTTGCTAAAGGTGTGATTGCTTCTTTTGGACTACCCGTATCAGTGAAAGAATATGGCAAAGCTGTTAGATCCCTGCAAGGACAAGGAATTTCACAGAAGAGCAGCACAGTACTTGAAGCAGAATTTGGTCTAGCAGTACTGTAGGTTTTTTCTTCTATTGCTTCAGTAATTTTATGGTGATGTATTTTGATGACAATTTAAAGAAGCTCTCTGTTTATGAGGCAATAACAAAACCTGCAAAATAAATTCCAAGGCCAAGTTGTCTATTAATACATGTTATGGCTTCTTGTGCATGAATAGAGGTGAGCTGGAACAATGCTCAGGAAAAAACAAGAGTGTACCCGGACTTCAAGATGTGAAGACCCGTGTTCCTTTTTCAGCTAAGACCTGACATTCTGTGTGTGAAATGGAGAAAATGATCCAGCAGGCAATACTTCTATTTTGCAGAAACTTCTCAGAAAATAAGTGGTGAGTTCCCACTCATTCTCTTCACCAAAAGCCGTGCTTTTGGGTATTTAATTTTGAATAAAGGAATTTTCCTTTTTTTCTTTTTCTATTTCCCTTCTTAGTGGGAAAGATCCAATCTTTTCCAGACGAAACTTTTGTGATAACCACTGTATCCCTCTGAACTGCTTCTCCCTCACCCAGACATGATACTTGCAGCCAGCTCATCTGCAAATGTCAATGAGTACATGCCAGAAAAAGGCACAACAGTATGATTAGTTTACTGATAGTGGATAACAGGAGCAGCATGAACTCACCGTGATTCAGAGATGTATCATGAATGACTGTATTTTAGACTGCAAGCAACTGAGAATTTAACTTTTCTTTTAGAGAAGTACCTGGTAGAGCTGGGTTTGGCCACAGCTTAGGAGCTCCCTGAGAAGCCAGCAGGAGCTCAGTACACGCTGCACAGGCACCAAACCAAGCACACAATTCACATCCCCTGGCAGTGCAAAGAAACCAGTTACTACAGCCCAGGACACAGACAGGAGCCCATAACTTTGGAGAACTGGATGGGCTCCCTTTATTTCATTTCAACCCAATTAAGGGACAATGCATCACAAGCAGTGTACGAGGCAAAAAGCAGTTCCCAGATGAAGCATCCACCAGGTCTGAGAGCCACTGCCAGTTAAATGTGCAGGACAAGCACTTTTGCAATTCCACAACCAGTTAAATAAATACAGATTTTAAATTTCTCATTTTTACCAAATTCAGCTGTTGACAAGACCTCAGCCAGAGGGAGGGAGGGGACTGAGAGGGCAATGAGCTTCTCAGCCTCAAGGTGTGCCACCTGAATGGGAGGAGGAAGGGCCCTTTCTTAAGGAGATACATTTGGGTTACTGGAGGTGACACAGGTTCTTTGCACGAGCTGTCTGCATGGAGCTACTTCAATTCCTGAGACTGAAGTTGCTGATAAGAATGTAAAGTTTCACTAATAATAATTTCTTTTGCTGGGTGTCTAAAGGACTAAGTGGGTCTTTTCCCAGTTCAGAAGCTGCAGGTGAGCTGGGGATCACCTGAAAGAGATTCAGCTGTGGACCTCCACCACTCCCTGTGCAGAAGAGAATCCCTGCAGAGAAACCAGAGAGGGAGCTTGCACAGATGTAGAGAATTGCCCCAAACTTGTGTGTGTGCCTCCACTATCTCTAAACACATACACATGTGCCTTTTTTTCCCTTGGCTTAAATTTAACAAAGTGTCCTGAAATGCACTTCATGTGATTTAAAGGATAAAAATGTCTCTGTCTTGCTTGTGCCAGTTTATTGCTAATGTGGGCAGGTGATTCATCAATGGATGAAATGAGATTTTCAAGTTGTTTTAAAATGATGAGGTAGTTTTCAGAGCTCGTGCAGTTTGTTACTAGATACACGATTTATTAATATATTTGTCAAATAATGTATTTGACAAGTTTTAAAAACATTTCTGGCTAATTGCTTTTGTAACTCATCAATCTTAAAAGGGGAGTAGCCAGATAAGATTGTATTTTACAATCCGTATTTTTCTAGTCTCTGCCTTGTCATAGCCCAGTGAAAGGGATGGAGATGTAAACACTGGATCCATGTTTCACCATGAGTTTTCTTTGGTTTACTGTTGGTTTTCTTTGTTCAGGACAGATTCAACCTTGCAAGTTAAACTAGACAAGGAGATTGGCCAGTTTCAAACTTCGTAATTGATTGGTGTAATTGCGATTGCTTTCAGCACCACGAGACCTTTCAACAATGCTTTGATTTTTTTGTTTTGATTTCACTCTAAACCATACCTACATGTCCATCTAGTCCTTACGGGGTCCCATTCAGAAACACAATTTTCAGGATTACATTTTCCTATTAAAGGCTTGATTGAAAGATGGATTCAGGGCTCAGACACACGCTCACTGAACAAAGCAGATGCAGCGAGCTCCTCAAGCTGCCTGTCACCACCTGCTTGTCAGACCCTGTATCCCACCATGGGATGGAGCCGAGCGTGTGACCTTTGGGAGCTGCTCCAGGGCAAAGTCCTGTGGCTTAGCTGAATTCCCTGGACATGCTCCCCTCCATCTGCAGATGGCTAAGCCTTGAACACGCACTGAAGGCCCACTGACATAGCCTGGCATTATCAATGTTCTGGGCAGTTTTCCTGATTGAGACCAGAGCTCCCAGTCCTGTGATCAGTGAATCCTGTGATCAGGCAGAACATGCAGCCTGTGCTGGGCAGTGCCCAGGTTCTGCTGGGGCAGAGGAGGCTGCCAGCACCGGGGCAGGCCCAGGTGCCCAGGCTGGGCACTCACATCCCCTCCCACGTGCTGACGCTCATTTCCAGGCCCAGCTGCTTTTTCCTGCCCCTCTGCCAACCACTGCTCCCCGTAACTGCTGGCAGAACACACCACGCGCCTCTGCCCTGTGCTCTCTGGGCAGAGCCAGGCAGGCAGCTTAACCACCTGCTAAACTATTTAAACCTCATGCAGTTTTAAAGCTGTAACAGCCTAGCAGACAAACAGGGAGAAGTCTTGGAGACCATTCTGCTGGATAAATGTGGGGAAATTTCTGACGCTGGGCTGGTAACTGGGAAAAGTAAAACCATTACTGTGGTTCAGTGATGCCTTAGCCACAGTAATGGTTTGTTAACTGATATTGTGGGTTCACAACCACTTCTCTAGGACTGCTGGGCGAGAGGGGGAAGAGAGAGATGGCTTACACTCAGATGTAAATCTCTGCAAGATCAGCATGTACACACCCTTCACAAACCTGCTCATGCAGCTTGCACATAAGCCTACAAGGAGCTGCTGAATCAGGGCTTTCTTAATAACAAAATATATAATAATAAAATAATTAAAAATATATTTTTTGGAATTTAAGTTTTGGAACATGATGCAGTCTGCTAAACTCTCTTTTATTAAAAAATAAACTAGAAAACATAGAAGGCATAGCACCAGCCAGTTCTGGGAAGGCAGACTATTATATTGAGAGCAAGAGCCTGTGCATATACATTGAATAAACTTCATTTCTGAGATGTACCACACTCAGATCTAACACACTCCCTAAACACACTAAACACACTAAACACACTCCCACCAGGCTTACTGGCATGGGACAAAGACACCCTGATCCGGTCCTTACAGCTACGATCCTTCCATCTGCAAGAGCTGTTTTCCTACCACTCTTTCTTAGTATTTCTCAGTATTATTCAACAGTCAGCTTTATTTGATTTGTGACATGGTATGTTTTTTTGCTTTTATATACATTTTAAAGTTATCTTTGTCTTCAGCTGTGGTATTGTCATCCAAACAGCTCAGAAACACCAGCTACAGCAGGCAGGGTGAGCAGAGGCACTTCAGGAACTAATGAGAGTGGGGAGATCTGCATTTTCAGAGCAGGAGCTGCACATACAAACTGAGCCACTGCCACCAAGGGCGAGCTGATTACTGTTTATTTGAGGGGAGAGAAATGGGTTCTAACTGGCTAAGACACTTTTGTTATCGTGAAATGCATATTTGGCTACAGTAAATGGCTTCAAATCAGAAAAGTGACATTTTTGTGCTGGCTGTTTATAAACAGGATGTAGTTAGCGTAAGGCACCCACAGCTGCAGTAACTGCAGATTTTCAAGGCCAGACTCAAATGTATCACACTTTATCATTATTTTTCTCATATTTGCTATACTCACGGCCTTGCAGTTTTATAGGAACCCAGGAAAATGACTTGACTGGTTGGTTGGCATTTAATATTGTAGGCAGTTCATTGTTTTCAAGAGAGTTTGTATTTTCACCTGAAACTTTAATCACAGCACCACAGGCCCAGTCCTGTTTTTGACAGTCAATGTCAGTGTCATGAGCTTTGGTAAGTGCACAAGTGGACTCAATAAAACTGAAAACTGGGGAACCTCTTCAGTATTAAGAGTGAGTTTAGCTGAGAGTCAGAAATTCAAAGCCTGTTGCTGAGGGCCTGACCCCAGGGGGTGGCAGGTGGGGATGGGCAGGGAGAGGGGGGGCAATAAGGAGATGGGGCAGCACCACAGGTACAGCTTTCTGCAAAGAACATGCAGCCTCAATCCAGATGTCTTCCTCACACTCATGATAAAGTTGGTGGGAGTGGTTTGATGAAACCACTTTCTTTTTTTTTTAATCTCTTGCATCAATGTGTAGCAGTAATTCTCGTTTCTTACAAGAAACACATTGTGGAGGCAAGAGTGGCTTTCCAGGGGAAAAAAAACCCCTGAAGATGTGGGACTACAGTACTGAAATCTGAAAGCAGTTGCTAGAAGTTGTTCTCCAAACTGGTATACACAGTTGGCTTTTGATTCCAGTAATAACCAAAGCAACTTATCTTGTGCCAGAAAAACACACTTCTTTCCAACACAAAACTGCAATGAGTGTCCCGCGGTCTTCATCATTCTTGAACTTCCCCTCTGTGGACAACATTGAAAAGGCCAACTTTTCTCAGTTGTTTTGGTTCCTTTTTCTTCCTATGTCTGTCAGTGACAGTACTAATAAGCTTTGAAACAGAGGGACAATTTGTTACTTTAGAATTAGCATCATGACTGCTCTTTGTATGGAAATAAGGTTATTCTGCACTAATGAAATTGCTGAGCTGAATGCACAGTTTGAAGTTCATGACCCATTGAAATGATGATTTATGGAACTTTCTTGCAAATTACCAGTGTTAACATCATATGTAATGTATTTCTATCACTAGACCTTTGGAAGGAGTTTTCTTTTGCAGGATTCTTCTGTTTGTTTGGGATACTTTAGTTCCCTCAATAACGAGTCCCATAGGACAGTTTAAATTTTACAGTGCACCAGAAACCTCTGAAGTTGCTGCTTTCAGATAAATGCCTGGCAGTGTCCAGGCCCAGTCCACTTGTACGGATGCTACAGTGGAAAGCCTTTCTTCTGTACTAGCACCAATCTACACTTGGTCTCAGCTTTGCAAAGACAGGTCATGTTGTCAAGATCTGCACTGAGATGTGAGAGAGAAAGAGGTAAAAAAAAAACCTGCAAGAGTTACCACAACAATTCCCCTTGTCTTCTAGTCTGTGCCCAATGTTAAACCTGTTACATGAGAAGACAAGAAAAATCAATGTGGGATCAAAGAATTAGGGGGAGATCATGGTGAATCAAGAAGCATTTTGCTTTGGAGGATTATAATAGGAAAGCAGAAAGTAAGTATGTTGATCAAAAAATGTTGGGGAATGAGAAGAGTGTGGTGTGGAATTCCCTCTGTGTCATTTGCACTGAATTTCATTCATTGAAAGTGCTCAATATATGGCAAATATTTGAGAGACCAGTGCCAGAGCAGTATTTAGTATATTCTGTGGATGGAAGTGTACTGGGAATCTGGTCAGCAGTGTAATTGTTTATATTCATTATAAACAATCTGTGTTATTTGGCAACAAAACCTGCCTTTCTGAGTTGACTCTCACTGCTGCTGAGATAGTTCTATCAGCTGGTTGTAATTTTACTTTGGGGGCATGCAAAAGTATGCTGTATTTCTTCCAAATTATCTGTGGGAAAAACGTGAAGAATACACCAAAGGCCCCTCAGCCTTGTGGGACCTCTTTTGGCCCCCTTTCAACAGTCTTTAAGGGCCATAAGAGGATGCAGAATAGGTTTAGTTTGCATGTGTCTGGTACCACTGTTACATACATCTGCAGCTTCTTTCCTGGCATTAATGCCCAACTATTCTCATCTTGAACAATGCTAGCAGATAAAATAATGAAGAAAATTGCTATTGAAGGTAGAATGGGACATGGAATGGGATGAAAAGATCTAACTGTGAAAAGCTAACGCCCTATTTGGCTTAAAAGATGAAACACACTATGTAGAAGCCATTTTCTGAGCTTTCCATGCAAGGCTGAGTTCATCACAGATGTGTAAATGGGGTTTTTTCAAGATGGGACCTTGTGTTTGTCCAAGCTACCCTGCACATGAAGGACCTCCTTGTGCCTCATATAAACATGTAGTTGTGCTCCTGCCTAGAGTAAGGGGAGCATAAAAGATTTTCTATCAGGTATTTAGGAGGCAGATTCCCAATTATCCTCTACTATATGAGGAGAAACTACATCTTCTGTCAGTTTTTTTTTTTCTCCTAGAAGAGTAACGAGAAGGCCTGACAATGAGTTACCCAGCAATTTCATCTTTTAGGATCTTTCACCTCATGGTCTCAAATCTGCTCAGGAGGGGTCAAAGCAAGGACCCAAACCCTGAACTTTTACATCCCACATACCTGTCCTAACTACTAGGAACTGGTCACTTGAAAGGAGATTTTTCTGTCACTCTTCAGCTGTTCCAATTTGTAGGAATAATTAAATATTATTAAATTGAATGAGAGATGGATTCTACAATCCAGCAAGTTCGAGCATTTGCCTTTGGTGTTGATGATGTTGGTCTGAGTCTCTGCTCCAGTGACTCACCAGAGCCAACAGGCACAGCTGAATTGCTGGATGGGGATTGCTTTTGCTTGACTGACGTTTTTCTAGGAAAGAAAAGAAATCCTAAACCAAACTGTTTGTTGAAAGAGGACCGATGAGCTCTGAATGAGCCCTACCACATGCCTGCTGCTTCTCTGGCCACAGACCTGATCGTACTCATGCAAAAACATTATGAGAGCACGTCCCAGCCATGTGTTTTCGAAGAGCATTCCATCAGCACGAACAGTTTTAGCTCCTCTCCCGTGCTGGCAGCCTGCACTGCGGGGGAATGTGTTTGTGCTCACACCTGTGCCTAGAGATCACAACTGCACAAGAACATGAAAGAATTTTTCCACATACATTAGGTGCTTTAAAAAAATTCCTATAATCATCTGTTTTCCAGTCTTTCTCCCCTTGTCTGTTTTTGCTAAGCCTGTGCTTGTCATGCCTGTAGGCTTCTAACTGAGGAAGACTTTTATTCTGAAAGCAGCTGTTTGCTACAGGAGTGCCTTCACTTCGGCCGTGATCTTCCTCCAGGAAGGTGAGGCTCTGCTCTCAGCTTACACCCAGGCTATCCCGGCTCCACTGAGTTGACCCAAGGACAGAATTTAGCTCTGTGGGCCAGAGGCTGAGCTTTTGCTCTCTTTTAGCAACTCTAACTCTCTTGTCATCCCTCCTGTTTTTGGAATGTGCATCAGGAGCTTCTCTAAATTTTAATCGGGCGATTTCATTTGTTCAGTACTTGAAGAGCACGATTTATTTACCGAGGATTTAAATTTCTCCAAAGTAGAGAGAAACTAAATAGCACTGCTCTTTAAGCATGTCTCCACATTTAGAAAGCATTGGGTTACACTTTCCATTTGAAGCTTTTCTTCTTAAAAAATAATTCCGACCCCGCTCCCGAGAGTTTCCCGGCAGTGCCCCCGTAACCCAATCCGCCGCCCGCTGCTTGCCAGGTGTGCAGGCAAGTTTGTCACATGAAAGACTTCGGGCAAAACTGTTGGCAACGTGAGCTCTGAAAAGGCATTCAAAGAGGGCTTTATATATACTTAAGTGTAAGAGAGGTGCTAATGGGATTCAGTATCTATATTTCACTGTAAATGCACATTTTTCTCTACAAGCTATGGATGAGAAATTAACTTCATTGACTTCATGGTTGGCTTTGGGTTGGAGATAGATCTCTTCCCACAGGCACCCTTTGACATCTTTCCTTCACCTGAGTGCTATGGGAACTAGTAGGAGGCAACCACCATTTCTATTTGAATGAATTCTCTTGCTATTATAGTCAGGCACTCAGCATTGTCTGACCCTGCAATCTAGAGGCCCAGAGTGTCTGCAGTCCTGGGAAATACTTCTAAAAAACAGTGATAACTAAGATAATAATAACTCTCAGCACTCCTGTAAAGCTTTTAATCCACTGATCTCAACCAGATACTGGCACTTACTACTAGAGGGAAGTTAAATTTGTGGAGTGAGGGATCCTATCATTTGAAGGAGGAAGCCTGCAGAACAACATGCACTGGGCTGTTAGAAAGGACAATGGTCAATTGTTTTGGGTAACATGCTGATCTCACTGCACTTAATGGCAAAATGACTTCAGTGGAGCCATCAACACAAAAAAGCGTTGGGAAAAATACTGTCATGGTCTCCGTATTCAAAATATGCCTTTTGTAACAAAGCACTGCACACTGTAATGCAGATGTTTGCTATTTGATGCTTATTGTGCATGTCAGACTAATTATTTTTGACTATTTGTCTTCTTTGTCTGTCTAATTTCTTTCAAATTTGAATATGCAGAGATACAAATGTAAAGAAAGTGAAATATTGTAATAGTACTCCGCAAATATTGACATTATGTCAAATTGATTTACTTGTACATCAGATTTTTTTGTTTAGATTTCACAGAAATTCAAGAAACATCACTTTTTTGGCACCAGCATTCATGGCAAATAGCCTTCAAAGTGTCATTGACAAGATTTTGATGAAGAAAAAAATTTACATTTGCATGTGTACATGCTGGTATTTGCTCTAGTAGGCAAACACATCCAGCTAGGAGGGAGACAGCTAATCATGTACCTTTCTGACAAATTAGCTAATCAATGCTATATGACTAGCAAGTACTTTACAGCCTCCCAGAGAAATTACAATCAATCCAAGCTGTTAAGAATTGGGGGAAAATTTCCTTTTTTTAAAATAAGTTTGCATAGCAAACACTTCTGAAGCAGCTGTGATTTGTTTATGGATTTTCTACAAACAGAAGGAAAAACTAGATTTCCCTGATAAATGACTTATTGTTAATTATTCACTGAGTCCCATTCTCCCACCTACTTTAATGAACTCTAACACAGTGAATCTTAACACCCAATATAATGAAAGTAAATTTTCACCCTTAATGCAGTGTGAATGGCACAATTGCTTTATTCTTTTATTCACAAAGTGTCAGTCATTCATTTCAGCTCTGCATCATTCAATAGAACTAAGATGTGCAGTGAATGTGATTCCAGTCATGTCATCCTGTTAGTGCAAAGTGATTCTCAATAGCACTTGACAGCACACTGCTGGATTGGCTCAGTGCATTAAAACAAACCAAATTATTCTGGTTTTATGTACATATCGGTACTTGTTGACACACCAGTAAATTGTTTTAATAGCCTGTACTTATGAAGGTGTATATCTTTGTAGTTAAATTCCAATATATTGTAAAGTATACTATACACAGAAAATATTACTCTCTCAGGAAAACTGTAATCACAAAGTTTACACTCAAAAAATACAGTGATGCTCACTGCGTTATCTGCTCTTTGAGCAGCCATCACGAGCTAAATGTGTGTGACTGAACCAGGAGTGAGTGGCCCCAGATGCAGCTTTGGAGTGAGGCAAGTGGAACATGCTGCCAGTTACAGCCCAATTAAGTGGTGTTCTGTTTTGTGGCCAGAACTGCAGCCTTGATGAAAACCAAACCAATATGGTTTTTTTACCCAATCCTCAAAAATAATTTCCTTTGAGCCGTCTTTAGACCAGATTTATACCTTGTGCCAAACCAAGGAGATGATGAATACTTTCCCCAGTTAATACCACCTTCATGTGAAAGGTGTGCACTGGCCTAGCAGAGCAATAAATAAATCCATGGTGATGAATACTGACACTCTTTGCTCCTTTATTCCTGCCTCTGCTTTCAGCTCCATGCTGCCATGCCAACTCAGATGTACAGAAAATATTATGTGTCCTGTTTAGGAAGATTGACCTGTTTCTTCTACTTCATGGCGGTCCTTAAAAAGGAAGTAATTCATCTCACTAACCTTTATGGACTTTAGTGCACAGATGACTTGCTGATGTTTTTAATTGGCTCAACTGTACGAGTTTGATGTGGTTTGCTACACTTGCTGCTTTTGTTATGAAATATCAAAACACCCAGGAAGTCATTCTGATACACATCCGACCTCTCATCTACCCACACAGCTGTTACTGGCTTGTGGTTTTCAAAACTTGATCAGAGGGGTCTTTCAGTTACCAGATGAATTCAGACTCATTCGTTGACTCCAGATACTGAGGGGTATTTTGCTGATGCCAGAGAGAAACTTTGTTTGGCACTAATGTATCTCCCTTGAGGTACCTGTTCTTTGCTTGGCTGTGTTCACATCCAGCTGTCTGTAGGACTTGGTGTCATCCCCCAGACAGCTGAACCTTTGCCACTTAAGCACGTGATCTTTCAGGGCAGAGGTAATTCCTAAAAGCCCTAGAAAACTGGTGTCATCAATTTGAATATATTCAGTATTAGAAATATATGAGCTACATCTACTTTGGGAGGGAAAAAAGGAAATAGGGGGATGGGGCATTCCAAGAGTGGGAATGGGGCACTTCAGGGTCCCTTTATTTTAATATTGCATAGCTTTTAGCTGGAGAACCACAGTCATGATACAAACCTGCCTCCAAGGGAGACAGATCTCAAAATCATACAGAAATGATCTGCAGGGTGAAGCAATCCTCAAAATCACTAATTTTAGCTGCCAGTCCATTGGTATGTTTTATTCTACAGTATTGGGAATCACTCTATGATCAGGGAAGAGCTACAGAGCTACAATGGGTTGTATTTTATAAGTACTGATCAAACCTGATTTAAATACACAATGCAGATATCTAAATAGCATGGTTGTCCACTTTGCCCTTCTCTCCTGAATGTTTATCTCCTTAGCAAAACTTCTGACAAGAATTCTTAGTAAATGCATGCTTTTGGTTGATTCCATCTGAACACTGCACTTCTTCTGTTATTTGAGCATGTGTAGAGAGAACATCAAATCATAGAACAGTATGAGTGTTTGTATTACTATTTTATTTTATTTTTAATAGAACAATAATACAAATACTCTGGAGCTGCCAGGACACTGGAATATGGGGATTTGAGGTGGTTTGCAAAACACCCAGAAATGAAACCTGATGGACTGGTTACAGTCCCCCTCATGTGATGGGCTCTCTCCTTGAGGCCTCATGGATGCTTTATAAAATACCCTGCAATGGCTAAGGGTAGGTGCACAAAGTGCAGCACTTCACCCTCTGCACAGAAACTATTCATTGGCTTCTGAAGTGCAGGCAGGCTGCAAAGATGCACCACAACCATTACCAGCACAAAGGGAAATGGGATTTGTTTACATTTCAATCACTGATCAAACAATGCTATCTAAGATAACAATCTCACCTGGACTAGGGAAAGGGTAGAGGGTACATAGTTCTGTATACAGAAGGCAGGAATCAAAAGCCATTTTGCTTGCATTTTTCATGATGGGAATTAGAGAGACAAGTAATAATGACAGAGGCAGAAGTGCAGTGGAGAGATTCATGCAGTGGAGAGATTCACTTCTCCAAGAAAGCAGCCAGACCACACCCAGCTCCTCTCACGCTAAAAGCACAGATTATTAGGCATATGCAATTCTTGTATGTGTGAAACAAAGTGGGTACATGAGCCAGTGGAAAGATTATATTTGCATTAGTATATTACACTTACTATAGAACAGCTGTGGCAGGAATATTATTAATTTTTTTCCTTTACAGTAAGCGTTACATTTTATAACACTTATTCTTTGAAGAATACCTAACTGAGTTGGCTTTGTCCTTATTTCTGTTTATCAAAGTTGAAACTTGTTCCCACTGAAATCAGTACATTTTAGCTGTGATTTCAGGGGTATCAGGGTGCAGACACAGCACACTCTGCTTGCAGAATACTTTATCCAGTTTTTGCAGACTAGTAAATACTATTGATCTCTCTGCATAAAACATGTGGCCAGTTAAAGGGTGCTCATCTGTATTTAGAAATGAGCAAGTTTATTGGCTGAACTGTTTAAAGGGTAATATACTCAAATGTGGCAAAAATGTATTTAGCCATATCAGGTATTTTACAGATTTCTTAGTTTCTCATTTTTTAAACGAAAGCACACACACACACTGTAAGAGCAGCAGTCCCAAAATCCACTGCTGTGTCCCAAGCTGCTCCCACCTGAATAAACTGATGGAAGGGGGAGGCCGAGGGAAAAGGGACTAACAGGGTTGGGCACAGGGGGATCGCACACCCTCAGCACGGTCACTTAGACACGGATAAGCCTCCACTCCTGGTTCCAGAGGAAATGGCTTACTCTGATCCAAGCAAAGCTCCTTCAGCAGTCAGCCTGCCCCTCCGACCCCCCAGCTCTGCCCATTTTGCACAGCAAGGATTTGCTCTGCTGGAGGGGAAGGAGGAGGCGCTGTCTCAGCAGCTCCACGGGCAGACTGGAGCACCCCTTGCGGGCAGGCTGGAACAGGATGCTGGAGGCCATGGAGAATGTGAGCCCAGACGAGTGACTTCTTAAAAATCAGGATGGAAAAAAACTAACTAAATGCAAAAAAATATTCATTTTCTTCTCCGGATTTTCACACAAAAATCCACTCTGAAGTTCATGAAAATAAATAGCTTCAATAATCATTGACTCAGGCAGTCTTTATATCCGGAGCTGAATTACAATCCACTATTAAAAATTTCTGGAGTGGAACCAACCCCAAACCTCTGACCCACTGCTAATAGCCTGCCTGAAAATATTATTCCATCCTACTGCCCCACACAAATCACACAACTGGGAAGCCGTTCACAGGAAAACAAAGCCTAGGAGCAACCTGCTTCTTGCATCCCTTTCTGTTGTTTGCTTTTAATGCTGGCTTATTTTGTTTGCTTTGATGTTCACTAAAGCTGTTACAAATTATTTGCGTCTTAAACTTCTCTGGGCTCCCAAGTGTGGTTAGGAGAAGTAAGTCACTCTTCTCATGAGTGATGAAGACAAAAGGTGTGGCCCGTCTCACCTAACTCAGGCACAGGCATTGGGCTGCTCCCTCCAGCTGAGGGGATGGTACAGAAGTGCAGAGCCCGGTCCTGCTGGAGGAGATGAGAGCCCTCACCTCAAACCACAAAGGTCACTCCTTCCCCTTCCTGGAGGCTCCTTCAGGTCAGCCGGCTCTGCTACACCTGGGAGCTCCCCAAATTTATTTCTATCAAAGTGAACCAGCTTAGCTTGAAAAGTTTCATTTGAGCAGCCTCTTCCTGCTGCAGATGGAAGAATGCTACAAAAGCAAAGGTACTACAGGAGACTGAACTATTACAGCTGATATTGAAATATGGCATCGCTCGTCTTGTTAAATTACATCTAAAACATCACTGATGAATTTAATTTCCTTAACATCGCTCTGAACTGAAGAAAGCTGTCTTATCTCTGTGGTCAGCAAAAATGCTGGTTTTCCTTTTTTTTTTAATTTCCCTAATTAGTGTATTTTTACAATCTGTTAATTCTAGCTCATGAATTATTTATTGTAACTCCACAAAACCAGCAATAGTTGCTTTATATTGCATTCACTACAGAATGGTGGATGGAGAATTTCATGAAGAGGAAAAGGATGTGAAAAAAAGTGGTTTCTCACTTATTCCAGCTCGATCTCTTCCCAGGCAGGAAATGGAGATCTGGGCACTTTTTGTGGACAGCTTTAATTGCATGTCAAGAACAATGTGGTCAGTTTCTGCTGTATTTGTTGTTCCTATGAAAATTTGCAACCTCCACTGTTGCAAAATGTAGGGATTATTAAAACATAATTATCAATTATCACAAATATTTAGATATCAGTTTCATAAATCAAAATGAAATGTGTCTATGTGATTCTACTGTTTCCAATAGCCTTAGCAGCTTTTCAGAGAAGGACTTCAGGGACACACAAAACCAACAGACTCCGAGCACAAAAACTGCAGAATGCCTCCCAGTTCAGCTGTGACCAGGAGAGTGGGATGTTTCTGGGAGATCTTCATCCACGGCCAGATGTTTTCACCCCCATTACTGAGCAGCTTTGCAGCTTTCAGATGGCCTCTGCAAATCCCTAGCTCGCCCTCAGACTACTGGAGGATGACTTTAATTTGCATGTTAAAAGACAGGCAGGCTTGCTTTATAGGTTGTTTATCTGCAGTCCCTCACAGTTTGTCCCAGAGATAAGACCTTCCCTGCAGATGGCTGGATAGAAGAAATGGGAATTTCTTCTCTACAACAGCCTCTGTTTGTTCACCACACAATCCTCCAAGTGCCCAGTAAGTCTCTTGGCAAGTGTTAATGCAGTAAACAGACACATACAGACACAGGTAAGTGCATATATATATATATATATATATAAAATATGTTTATATATATATATGTATGCATAAATTCATGGGGAGTTTTTTTCATTCAGTTGCTGATCAGACCTCCAGGGGAGCCTGACCTCAGAACCCTTTCTCTTCAATGAGCAGGAGAGTGTCTCAGGGCTATAAACATGCACTGTATAACTGCATAATGTTAGCTCAAGGGCCTGCATATTGCAGTAGGAGTTGCACGAGCACCTAAATGTGTTTTCTTTTGGCAGCAAAAAGCAAAAAGAACAATTAAAGAGGTTAGTGGGCAGGACACCAGGCAAAACAACATCCCCCAGAGAGAGGGGCCCCACAAAAAGAGAAACCTGGCTAAGGCAAAGGCTGAGTCAATCACAGTTGAACACAACATTCATCTAACTGGATTCATCTGCTAATAGGACATTTACATGAATTAAACAGTTTGAAAAGCATTTGTGAAGTTCGGTTATTGACAAAGCAAAAAAGAGAACCTACTCTGTATGCCTTGTATTCTCCTAAATTAGCAACTAATGAAAACAAATTGTATTTAAAGGATTTTAATATTAATTAAGTTAATGATGACATATTCCAAGTAGTACACTTAGAATCAGTCTGTAATACCAAGCTAACAGATGTTGGCATTTTTATTATTAATTATACATTTCATTATCATACGATGATTGTCAAACAACATTTGACAGCAAAAAACGTATAAATGATTCACACATTTTGTGTTGTAAAGATGATACTGTGCTTGATTTTATAATATGCTGGCTTTAATATGCCAGATACAAAATATTCTTTGTTTTAGCAGCCTGGAATACAGACAACTTCTGCAGAACACCAAAGACTGACTAATCTAATATGGGTTGAAGCTCTCAAAGAAAAACAAAACGAAACAGCTGTCACATTTGAAGGTGAAGCATGTATTTTAAGATTACTTCAAGTAGCAACAGAAGGTAAAAAATATCAATGTATATATTTAACAAGCATCGTTTGCCTCTGTCATTCATATGGTTATGAAACAAATATGTTGGGAAATTCTGGCACTAACAAGTTGCCATTCAATCAAGATAAAATTGGGGAACGATTTATGCAATATTTGCAGTGTGAGTGCATTTTACTTAAAAATTGTTTAAAATTCACAAAGTTTCATCTTTAAAATGAAGCACTGGATTTATCTTACTGATTTCAAATCACATTACATGTATCCTCCAGAACGCGATTTCAGCAAAGTCTGCTCTAGGTGCAGTAAATATCTCCAAAAGAACATTTGGGAAGGAAGTGTAAATCTCCTCTGCATGTCTGAGCAGACAGATCAGAGCTCTCCAAATCAAATACCGGCACTCTTATCTTTATAATCACCCAGGATTTTTATTTTTGCTTACTGTTTTCTAGCTCAGCATAATCTTTGTTCATTGAATAAATGTTAAATACTGTAAATGACAGTTCTCTGAGGGCCATGTGAGTCTCCAGACATCATTCAATCTAATACAATCAAACCGTGGTAGCATCTGAGATGTTACTGAGTCACAGTCAGCTTGATTTTTTAACAGAAAGGCTCATTTAGTAATTGTTAAACAAGTCATAAACAGCCTTGCCAAACTCCATCACTTCAAAAGGCGTGATTGGGAAATAAAAATGGATTCAAATTACCCTCTTTGCTTCTGCAGGGTACGAAGGGCTCGGACACAGTAATAATTCTGTCTTCCCGTGTCCCTCATGCACACTCACCATTTCAGAATTAGCTTTCTTCAATGATCTCTTTTCCCCCTTTGTTCAAGTTTCACAGTTAGACTATCCTTCCCATTCTGTATTAGCACAGTTCACAAGAAGGCTATTTCAACTTCGTTTTTTAACACTCATCTGCTTAAAGTGCACATAATGTATGTCTGAAATATAGCCATTATCCAGAGCTCTGATTGTAGCAGATTACTCTTAGCTGACTCACAGAAAATTGTTTAACCCTAAAAACCTGGGGTTTAGTCACAGAAGTGGTTTTTAAATTTTATCAGGTTAAAATGTATCAGATGGATAGAACAAACTTAATTTAATTTCAATAACCAAGGGACATTGTCTCATTGAAAATACTGGATTTTTAAGAGCATGGCAACAGTGCTGAGGTTGCTCCTCAGCAAGTGGCCACTAAAGCCACCAGAGGCTGCATCAGCTGGTCATCTGTGTTTATACCCTTTTCAATTATTACTGTGCGCAGATGTTAAATACCGATTTTCTGTTTCTCATTGCTGTGAATATGCTCTCTTCATGTCTCTTGCATAGACAATGGAAAGTGAACAGTCTTTTCCACACAGTATTTTTCATGCAATAGCATGATACTGAACCACTGGGCTTCCAAGTGCCCCAGAGGCAATTTGATTTGTGGCCTCCACTCTTTTAGCAGAAGATTTGCTTAAGGCTGAGGATAAGGAGAAAAGAATATTTACACTGACATTTTCTAAGCTGTACCATTGCCTCAATGTTCTGCTTTTGGAGGATTACTCCTAGAGGATCTATTTAGGGTTGGTTCTGCTCCGGTCTTTTTATGTTTTATTTGCCCTGTGCCTGTTTATTGTTTGCAAAACACACAGAGCATGGAATCTCCGAGGGTCATTTTCCATTGCTGCCCTCTGCTGTATTACCAGCAATCTGTTCTCCAGCACCTGCAGGAGCCAGGAATGATCCAAGGGCACAAAGGGAAATTTCTCAAGTTTGTGCTCCCAGTTTTCTCGGGCCATGGAGTGCTGTAAGAATCCTCTTGGAAACACCCCTGTTAGCAGGCTGCTCCTCGGCGTTCCCTGTGGGAATGCCTGTTCTTTCCTGGGCACGGGGGTTTGACACAGGGCACCTCCCCTCAGCCTGCCCACGGGCCCTGCTGGTGGCACACATCCAGTCACCACGGGCTGACCTAATTGCCCACGAGCAGTACTGAAATTCAGTGGGGAGCACATCAAGATCTACTTTCATTTCATTTGACTTTCCAACATGAGGAGCACTGAGAACCTCTTATCATAAGTGGTAACAGGGTTTCTTCTTGAATTACTGAGCCTCAGCTGTACCAGGACCTGGCAGATTTCCAGCACAACCTATAAACTGGCTGAAGCCGAGTAAACAAATTACAGTGAATTTATAGTGCACAAATTTAGCCTCTCATTCTGTTTGTGATCTGTCAGTGAATATTTTACAGCTTGTTTTGCTTCATTCAGAATCTTTTGGCAAGTAATTCTATACTTGTATGTGGTGAGTTTTTAGCAAGTCTTTGGGATATTCCAGTCTCAAGAGGTGCTGACATGTTTTCGTGGGGACTTTCATCCCCTTCTTTTGACTAGGTGTCAGTTAGTATTAAGCTTGCTCATATTCAGCATTACACAATAGTTTCTGCCTGCCTTTTTTGTGGGTAATGAGAAATTTTTCCTTAAAACATCATGAGGACAAAAACATACATTACCAAAGTAGATGTCAAAGGAAAAAAAAAGCCCAACAAAACCAATGGCCATTGCACTAAGATTTAACTGCAAAATTGAGTCAGAAGCAAGAAATCAGGCTTGTAGCCTTAACGTCTTTCCCAGAGAGGTTTAGCCTGTTGTGAATCCAATTCGACTAAACCTTAACAGAAGAAAGTGCTTAGATGTTCAGTGTAACCCTGAGTATAGCAGAAAAAACCCTCTTATTTTTCCTTTCCAAGCTAAAACCATATTCCTTACTGCATAAACCTAAATCCCATTGACAAAGGTAGGAGTGCAGGTCCTATTTCCAGAAGCTGGGAGTGAGTGAGCACATTCCAGTGCAAAGGTGCATTCCCTGGTGACAGATGTGGCCACGCTGCACGAGCAGGGCGGTGCCAGTGCCCAGCATGGGCGGCAAACCCAGAGCCAGGATCCACCACCAGCTCTCCTGCATGCTGGAGCTCTTGGAGAACAGATCTAATGCAACAACTACTTCAGCTCTTGCCAGGCTCCTTTCTCATCCTCTCCTTTAGCAAAAGCCACAACTGGAACACTTAAAAAGTTCGTAATAGAAAAACAGCTAAAACCACACAGCTTGCTGTCTGCTCTTGGTTGTACAATGAAGTAATTTTCTTATCACTAGGTTTTATTAATATTAATACCCTAAATGCATCTTTCCCAAATAGGCACAGACTTAAATATCCTTTATGTAAAGAGACTGTCATTAGTCAAAATGATTACCCCAAGTTTCTCAATTTTACCAGTGAATCGGGGAATAATCTACTTTTTGCTCTGTTCTACCTGAATTCTACTTGAACAACAAGCTGGATAAAATACAGCTGGGTGTAGAATCACAGAGTATATTGCGTTGGAAGGGACCCATCAAGATCACTGAATCCAGCTCCTGCCCCTATGCAGGACAGCCCCAAGAGCCACACCATGTGTCTGAGCGTTGCCCAAATGCTTTCTAAACTCCCTCAGGCTCGGTGCTGTGACCCCTTCCCCGGGGAGCCTGTTCCAGTGCTCAGCCACCCGCTGGGTGAAAAACCTTCTCCTGATCTAACCTAAACCTCTCCTGACTCAGCCTCACGCTGTTTCCTCGGTCCTGTCACTGCTCACCAGAGAGAAGAGATGGGTACCTGCCCTTCCAGTTCCCCTTGTGAGGATGTTGGAGACCCCAAGGAGGTCATCTCAAAGCCTGTACATCTCTTAAGCTGCATTTAGATGTCACTTCAGCTCTATTTCAAAGACAAACACAGTACTTAAATGGTACAGACTTTGTTATAGTTCCCTACACAGGATAAATCTATCTCAGATAATTTGCTCTATCTTGAGCAAACTGATTTATGTGGATATCTGTGGAAAGAAAGACAGAAGACACTGGAACATTTTCAAAGAAAAATCCTTTTTTTCTTTGAAAGGTGATGCAGGCTAATGCAAGTATTAAAGCAATTACCCAAATGTTTCTGTATTCGCTCAGCTGTAAACTTAGCAGAAAGATTGGTATAAAACTCAAGTAAAGCTTTAGAAATGTTTTAATGACATATAAACCAAGAAATTTTCAAATGATCACAATCCAGATGGTGCAATGCTCTGGGATGTGGTGGTAGTAGCTCATCACAAGACACTTCCATCCATCCTGGCTCTGCACCATCTGCATTCAGGAAACTCAAGCAGACCTCTTTTCCTGACTCCCTGACCTGCTGCCAGCCAGCCCTGCCTACAGCAAGTTATAGAAATCTATTAAATGCATTTAGAAAGCCTTTTTCGCTTCCTCAAAAATTTCTGTAGATACTATTATGCCTACAAGAATTAACAGGAGAAAGTCACACTATGCATGTCTGAGATGGCTGGGAATTCTAGAGGATCTTGAGTTACAGCTAAACTTGACTGAACCTCTCATTAAGCTCGTGGCAACGCCGGGTCCAGTTCTTGCTCCAGATACATAAAATTAAATGGTTTTGTACACTTCCCTCTCTCTCACACACACATATGCAACTGGCAGAATCAGCTGACTGCTGTTTGGAGACCTGGGAACTGTACATTTGCTGCTGATATACATTTCAGAGCCAGAGGACAGACACTAAATGAACTGATTAGCTTTTTAGATGTGCCTTGGAAATGGACTCTGACCTGAATTCAGTTTTTGCTTGAGATTATTTTACTTTCCTCCCTAGCCTACCATGAACAATGAGCAAATACAGTATTTCAAACACCCTTCACTCTAAAGGCAGATTTACAGAAAAAGCTCAATTTTAAACAGAAAAGGAATACTTGAACAATAATGAAAAAAAAGTATGAATAAGAAATTGAATAAGAACTGAAACAAATTGGTACTATCCACAAGACTTTTTAAAGTTGGAAACTAAATTCACAGACTGAATATTTCTTTAAAATTAAAAGAGTCCTTTTGCTGTGTTAACATTTTTCCTTCTGTGCTGTTGCAACCACTCTCCCACTCCTTTATCTGACTGATATGGTAATAACAGGTCCTAGGGCCATATGTTCAAATACATTAGAATTCATGATGGCTTTGTTCTAGTTTCTTAGTTCTTATTAAGACTGACAATCTTCAAGGAAAATGGGCTTTACCAGCACAACTTCCTTAGCGTTGCAGAAGATGAGCACCCAGGAACACAGTGCACAGGTGTCTGTGCAGGGCTTGCAGGCCTGCTCCTGTCCTCACCTGCTCCTGCTCGTACTGGGAACAGTTGTCTTTCCTTCAAAGCAATCTCCTAGCACTGAAATTTACTGGCACGAGCAAGAATGTCCAGGATAAGGCCCTAGATATGTGTAGATGTGAGGGAATGCAAAACTTTGTGTGGAGATAAGAGGCTGAGAGTGGCAGAGCAAGCTGGCACAGGCGTTCTGAGAGCAGCAGATCCCAGCCTGGCCTGGTCCTGCCTGGCTGCAGCCAAACTGTCCCAGGGACGGCCCCTGCTCAGAGCCCTGGGGGCAGCCTGGGGCAGACCTCTCCACCTAAAGGTGTGCCTTTGCAGGGTGACACTGAAGCTAATACAAATCTTAGCAGTACCTGCATGTTAGGTAGAGGGGGCTGAAAATATTTTCAGGGTACATAAAATTTACAGATAGGCAGTCTCAGAGGGAATGAAACTATTCAGAAAGTCAGATCATGTTGTAAAACAGTTTGGCCAAAAGAGTAAATTCAGAGAAGTATAAATGTTATTCACTGACATTTTCTAGGTGAAATATTTTGACTTTTTGTTCCAAAATGACATTGCATTTTGAAACTGACAGACCCATTTGGTTTTTGGGCTGAAAAAACCGTAAACAACTCTCTTAGAAAATAAAGCTCTTTCTC
Source organism: Daphoenositta chrysoptera (assembly GCA_013397915.1). Lineage (NCBI taxonomy): Eukaryota > Metazoa > Chordata > Aves > Passeriformes > Daphoenositta > Daphoenositta chrysoptera. Next base: position 1,991,803 of record VZRO01002119.1, on the reverse strand, counting down.
TCAGGTCAGGCAAAATGTTTTGCGTCAGCTGAGACTGACATTTAAATATATTCTTTCCAGGCTAGACACAAGCAGAAAAATCCAGCTCTAATTTTGACACATCCTGGTAAATGTATAAAACTGAACAATTGTTTCCAAATATGTACACTGTTGGGAAAAGCAGCAGTTGTTGCTTCAGCTTTCAAGCAAAGATGTAGTTATTGAATTGGGTTACTTAAAAAGCACCCACCATTCAGTTTCATTAAGAGCTCTTTCCAATTAACAAAACAGATGTGTTCAGGATTACAAGAAAACAACCACAGACTTCCTTAGAGCTTGTCTAGCCATAAATATGCCATTAGACATGCAAAGATTTTCACCTCTCCTCACGTAAGACATTCCAAGGTTCTCCTGGCCAGCCCTCAGGATCCCGTTTTATAAAGTTAAACTACTTTAGTCTGTGACCTTTAAGATTAACTGTTTGGGGATTTTCTTCTCACACATATTTTTAATCTGTTATCCAATTCGTGCAATTGTTTTAGAGCAACTGTGCTTGTGAAATGCACTTTGTAGGGCTTGAAAAAAGAAATAAGTGCTAAGGAAGGCTTCTTATTTATACACCAAGGCTGTGTATTACATTTGCATAATATGATATCAGAAGAAATAAATGGCACCAGAAATAAGTGTATGGAGGGAAGTGCTAATGAGCTGTGCAGAACAGGGAAAGACAGTATTTTTTTACAGAGGATATGGATCTACATTTTGGGAGAAAGGAAAGTCATGGAATTTTTCTCTAATGAAAACCTAAACAAAGAGATACTGGACCACATTTCCCCCCCTCCCCTCCAGAATTTGTTAAGATGTTTACAGATCTCATTCTGAATATTAATAAAACATGCATACTAAGCTGCACAGCCAGAAAACCAGCAGAGAGAAGCTCGGTACTGCAGAGGCAGCGTCATGTGGGAGCTGTGCTCCACTAACACCATGGGGAACAGTGAATGGACCTGGAAAAGTCCAAGATGCAGGTGCATTTGTAAACACTCAAGCATGAGACAAATGTATCACTTAACAGAGTTAGCCCAGTTAAAAGAAAAAGAATCTAAAGCAGAGGAAATAAAGGCAGTTAGAACTGCCTTCTGCTGCGGATCTCCAAGAGGTGGTGGTTAAAGTATGGCATTAGCACAGGCTCAGCTCTGGGTTACATCCTTCACATGTGATTTTTTTGACCCAATCTATCACTGTGCTGTGTACAGATATTTGAGAAAGGGAGAAAGTTCCTGCACCTGTTTTTTTCTCTTTGGAAGAGGATATTCTCTCCTGACAAGCACACCTCCATTTCTGCCGAAGCCAATGGGAGTTCTACTGTTGCCATCCATGGAAGCAGAACTCTGAGCAGCTGCCATCCTTCTCCTCCGGCAGAATTAATCAGTGCTCCCCAGAGGCCTCAGGACCCCCTGGGTGATGCTGCAGCAGTGCAGCAAAGGCTCCAACAGGGCAAGGAAAGGCTGCACAGTTTGCAGCCAACACCTCTAAGGTGTCCTTCTTATTACAAGTCTTCTATATGCAAATGTAGAACACCAAAAAGACTTGAATGGATGTTAAAACACCTCTTTATTAAACCTGGCTGCTCATTGTGCTGCTCACTGAAAAGCTAGGAAATATTTCTTAAAAAACAGCTACCACCACAACACTGATTCACGGCAAGGTTTTTCTTGGACAAACACATTCACTGAAGAAACAAAACAAAACCAAAGCCCAAACCAACAAGCTGTCCTCTCAATTTACAGCCCTTTTACAATACCTTGTATTATTGATGGGACATGGCTTCACAATTCTTTTTTTTTATATTTTTTTTTTTGACATTGCACAGAGATGACTGCATAGTGCACAGCCAGTCACTGCATCTGGTGGATAATTTTATATCCTGCTCACATGCTGGAGTATATATGGTCCCATGGTGAGTACATCCAATAGACTTTTTTCTTCAATGGGGCTATAAATACAAGTAAAGGCAAAGTACTGCACATAAGGAGCCCATATATTGCTTTAGTGAGGAGTGAAAGATGCTGGGGGTTTTGGTTGTGTGCATTCGTTCTGTCTTATAGCCTACTGAAGAAATTGATATCTTTGTTCATGGAAAGGTAAATTTCTCCACGGCCAACGCATTCCAAAAAAAAAAAATAAATTCTGAGGCATTCTCTAAGGCAACCATACCTACAGTATTTTTTGTCCTACTACCACGATGGGCAGGGATGCAGTTAAGACAAATTTTGGATCTGCCACCTTCTTCTGGTTTCTTCTGGTGACATTTTGGAAGGAAGTTTCCTGGTACGTGTTAAGCCTGATGGTGAACTATTTTGGAACTTTCTGGCTTCAGAGTTTACAGTTGTCAGTCTCATTGCTGACACTGGTGTAACGCCCATTCTGCATATTTCAGAGGGGTGCTAGGTTTAGTAAGATCTAGATAAAACTGTGTGAGGAAAAGATTAAATCATTGTTTTGTTCAACACCTCTCTCAAGGGGCAATTTTGGAAACTAGGAAAAATTCTGAAAAGAGAAAACCTCCTCAAACTCTGTATTTTTTCCTAAAAAGTCACGAGACACAGAAACACAACACTTCAGCCTTTAGCCTACCATAGTGATACTTTGGAGTCTTCTGAAAGAAGCAAGTATCAAATCTTTTTGGTCACTTACATCTTCATGACTTGTTTTTACACAAAGTCAGGCAGCCTAAGTACACCATATTCTAACAGTCCAAGCTGGGTTCGGAAAAGTGCCTGACATAAAGAATGCAAAATTCTTCTCTGTTATGAAGAATCTAGTCAAAACCCACAGAAGAGTGCTTTATTCCTCAAGTGGTCCCAGGGAACTCACTACGGACCCCTGTGATGGAACTGTTACCCAGTTACACAAAGCTCTTCATCCTAAATCTGGAGTGTAACAACCAACAAGGTGGCAAGGCAACAGTTTGTAATACAGTGCAATCTGTAGTAGCTGCCTATAGGGGAGTTTGCAGCTGCCTTTAAGCTGTAGCACAGAAAGGAAACAATTCTACTGCAGTATAGGGGAGGAAGTTGTACTCTTGTTACTAAACTTCTGAAAAATACTAATTTCCTTTTGAAGAGGCATCTGAGTATTTCCTTTCCTGGTCAGATCTGAGAAGCCTTCTGGGTTTTACTTTGCACCAAGCTTAAAACTTACACTTTAGGACTCTGACTTACAGACGGAGGTTTATGTTCCTCTTTGAACAATTTAGACTGTGGTGTACTGAGGAGTATGTAAAACCAACTTTAAGAAATCAGTGTGCAGAGAGAGAAAAGAGAGAGGTAATATCTGTACTGCAGGTGCACTGGGAAAGACCTTGGCTGCAAGGGACCCCAGGCTGGAGGTGTGACAGGCCTGGGGCTCCCTGCCCCCCTCTCCACCCTGCCCTTGTGGGGAGCAGGCTCATCCCCGAGCTGCACATCGGGAAGCAGTCCTGCCCCTCTCTACACCCAGCTCGTTTATGGAAGGGGGTGCCTTGCAGTTTCACCTTTTGCCTTGCAAGGTGATCGTACAAGTCTCAGTCCTGAGAATGAAGTGAAATTGGATTGTGCTTTCTCCTTTCTAATCCATAATCCACAATATTTTTTATCTACTTTTTCAAGCACCAGTGTTTTGATAACCAAAAATTCTCAATAAACACAAAACCCCCTCTTAAAGAGCAATCTGGGTTTAGCCAGAAAGCTTTGTCAACTCTGGCTCAGCAGTTAGTTATCCCGGTTAACTGGATCAATGGTGACAGCTGTAATTACCAGAGATGAGATTGCCTGCACTGTAATTACACTTCAATCTTCAGTGTGAGATGGACTGTAGGACACACACTGCAGATTCTCCCAATTACAAACAGGTTATGGAGAGCATGGTACTTCTGTGCTAATCGTGTTTGTTATTACATAGAATAAAAAAAAATATGGCACCAGCTGAAAGAATTGTTAATCTGAAGCAGTTTTGCTGATTCAAAGGCATTAATCCACAAAGCTTTACTGCTACGTGGGTTTTCAAGATAACCACGCTATAGAAACACAGAAAGGTTTTGTTTAACCTAAATAGTTACTAACTATACAGCACATTACATCTGCCAGTACTTGCTCCAATATTCATGTGCAGAACATTAATAAAGTAACAGTGTTTACTACAAAAAAGGTTCTCCTTTTAAAACCATGAATTAAATGTAGGAATAATTCTTTAATTTTTTTTAAGTCCAATGTAATATGGAAACACATGCTATGCCTGTAAAAACTTGTTCAAAGAGCAAGGACTAAGAATAAGGAAATTGTATGCATTTGACCTTTGATTTTGGTTTGAAGACATCAAAAATGAATGTAACTTAAGGAAAAAAGTGTGTCTGAAGGTAAGAGGATGCTGAAACATTTACTTTCAAAGCCAGTGAAACTATTAAAGACAATATTCTATTCTGCTTCACTGAATACCCAGCCTTCTCTGGTTGTGGACTTGTTTTCACTTTCCTTGAGGAAGGATTATATATTTCTTTAATTAGGTTTAAAAATGTTATTGCTGATTTCAAAGCACATCTACATACACGTATTAACAACTTCTGTTTCCCAGGAAGGCCACTTTACCTTGTTTTTATGCAGCTCTTATTCTAATCTTGTTTATTTTTCAGTGCATAGAAACATCTATGATTCATGTTTGGGGGAGAGGGGACTGAAGGGAATGAACTAATATATCTTTTTCTCTTATTTTCTTTCTGGTTTTTTTTTTTTTTTTTTTCTTTTAAACTCCTGAGGCTCAACTATGTCTTATATATTAAAGAGCACATAGGTTTAATGAAATCCATTTATGATTTTATGAGTAAAATCTGTCCCTAAGCACCACTTAAACTCACACATGGGCCACCACACCAGAACTGGAGTGAGCACCGTCTGTCCCCATTCCGTGAGCTCTCCGAGTGATGCCTGGGCTGTCCCCATTCCGTGAGCTCTCCGAGTGACACCTGGGCTGTCCCCACTGCCTGAGCTCTCCGAGTGACACCTGGGCTGTCCCCACTGCCTGAGCTCTCCGAGTGATGCCTGGGCTGTCCCCACTGCCTGAGCTCTCTGAGTGATGCCTGGGCTGTCCCCACTGCCTGAGCTCTCCGAGTGACACCTGGGCTGTCCCCACTGCCTGAGCTCTCCGAGTGACACCTGGGCTGTCCCCATTCCGTGAGCTCTCCGAGTGATGCTGGGCAGTGGGGAGGGAGGGAGGTCCCTGCAGGAGGCTCCTGCTGCTGCCCCTGCCCCTCCCGCGGGCCCGGAGCAGCGCCCGGGGGTGGCGGGGAGGGCTCTGCGTGCCCAGCGCTGCGGAGGGACCCGAGCCGGGGACAGGGCAGGGGCACAGTGCAGCACCTCTGACCTGACCTGAACTGAACTGAACTGACTGCCTGCATTACCACACCCCCCTGCATCCTGCTGCTGCCCCTCGGGCTAGCAGCCAATGCACACGCTGCTCCCAGCTTTTGGGGGAAATCGTCTCTGCCTATTTCACAAGTCAGAATTTTCCAAATAATGTAGCAAACTGGGAGGGGAAAAGGGAGAAGGAAGTTTTATAGTTCAGCTCAAACCTAGTTTGAATCTACTTAAACCATCACTCGATTGCTAGTGTAATAACAATCCTCTGTAGCATATTACTGTTCCAAAGAGATATTAAATGTTTGGGTATCATACATTCTGGATAAAAGTTATTTCTAATCATGACCATTTTCTTTCACTCTCATTTTTTGCGGATAACTTGAAATTACCTTTTTAACAGTTTGACTCAAACTACACAACACTGGAAGATTTTTGAATTAAACTCACATTATCTTATCAGGCACTGTAACTGAGCCTTGTATGATACAAGCTATCGGGGATATTTAATTTATTTAAGCTATGATTTCCCGAATGATACAAATAAGTTAATTCACTACTTTGTAATTTATAAAGTTTGGTATTTCAAAATGAGTCTATGAAATCCTGATTAAAAGAAAATGCTTAAGCATACATTCAGCCTTAAGCATGTGATTCAACTGAAATAAATGGCTCTACTTGCGTGTTCAAAGGTAAGCATGTGCTTACTGCTTTGTTGAGCTGGGGCCTCAGACATTTCCAGAGATTTTAATATCACATTTGCAAACCAGATGGTAGCGCCTTAGTTTAGTAACAATGGAGCAAAGTGTCCTTCATTTATACTTTAATCTCAGAAAATGAGATCAAGACATTTGCAGCAACTAGCTGATTGATACTATGTGAAAGCTGAACAACCTTGTTAATTAGGCAGTCCTGCTGGAGTGTCTGAAGTGCACGGCAAACCATAATTAAAATATAGCATTACAGTGATCTGTGGAGCCAACCTGCTTTAACCCTCCCCAAGAACTGGCTTTCCTGAAGGTGCTCTGCGGCATTAGAGGGGCAGACAAAAGAGCGCTGCCATGTGACCCAGCTACAGAGGTTAGCAGCTTTCAGTTTTATAAAAGGATTAATCAGACTGGAAAACTAAAGACAAAAACTGGCTTTCTCCAGCTAAAGATCTGAGTATTCAGCAACTCCATTCCATTTCATTTGTTTGGATTCCCCAGTTCACAAACACAAACAAGTAAAGTAACTTCGTGGGCTCCAGAAGGCTCCCACTAACGCCCTGTGAGGAGATCCTTTTTGGCACAGCAGAAAGACAGGGATGGCTGATCAAAGTTCCTCATCTGCACTGGCCCGACGCAATGAATATTCAAGAGGTGCTTACCTTACCCAGCGGAAAGAAATCTTCAATGAAATTGGAAGCGGGAAAGGAAAGGCAAGAGGGTCAAGTTCATATAATCACTTGTCTTGTAAACACTGATTTTGTTGAGACTGTCCTGAAATAGTTTCATTAGGCTACAGCCAGAACTGCAACGGGAAACTTCAGCAAACCAACTTTATCTTTAGAAAAGTTTTCCACAGCTACTTAGTAACTTGCTTGGTTTGCAGATCACATTCTGTATTTTCAACTCGCTCAGCAAGCTTAGAACAAAACTCACAGATGGATGCACTATTTTGATGCAATTAACAGTATATTTAGATATACTTGTATTACACTTCTGGAGTCCGTATAGAAATGTTTAGTTTAAAATAACACTGAGGGAATTGATGTTTCCATAGTTTTAATTACTATCAAAATTTGTATCCACTTTCTGAGATCTGGAGGCTGATTTTGGCTTGGATATTTTCTTTTGTCTTTATTCAAAGACACTTTATGCAATTGAAAATATCCTTCCCAGAGATGGCAAAATGTGATGCAAAAAACCCATCTCAGTCAAAACTCTGAATACTAGAGAAATCAGAAAGTGTTAAAATAGCTGGGACTACGTAGAATAAACCCCCTATATGTTGCTAAGTTTAACTGAGAAAATCTTTCTCTGCAGCATTATCAGTCTCCCTTTAGGTAATATTGTTTCTAATTCATCACATACCAGCATTCAAAACACAGTCTATTTCAAAAACTGCAAAAGCAAAACAATGGAAGCATGTTAAAACCCTATTATTTATTTAAAAGCGGTAAAGAATGTGTCTTAAGTTATACAAAATTACCATATTTTTATTGGTTTTAAGCTCTGGGAGGAAATGTGTATGCAATTATGGTATGTCTTCTACATCTGTCTGCTGAGTTTATAGTAAGAATAAATTGTGGTTAATCATGTACAGTCTTGTGTTTGCTCATAACCACAACAGTGATATGTATGCATGGAGCATCCTGCTGTTTGTTATTGGATTTTTCCTAATTCATATAGTATTTCATGTTTTGCTACTGACAACATAAAGCTTTCAGTCTTGCATATATTAAATAAAATCACATTATTAAAGTGACCAAAGTTCCCAAACCTTGCTGATTATCATAATGAACATACAGGTCAATGTATCTGCATGGCTTTGGAGTGGGGGGTGTGTGTGTTTGTGTGTTATATAAGTAATAATGAATATTAGGCATGCCTCCTGATAAAATAGCCCCAAATAGGAAAGAATATTCTTATTTACAGTTTGACATTTGTGGGTTTTTCTCTCAATTTCCAAGGGTAAATTTTTAGAATTAACCTTGCACTCAGTGAGGAAAATTCCCTTAGGCACTATCTGTTCTGAGGCTGACTCACCTTTGTGGTTAATTTTTTTTTCCCCATGCCCATGCCTTTTGAACATCTTTGACAGTTTTAGTGTGAATAGCTGAAAAGTCTGTCTTTTTAAAAATTAAAAACTAAAAGGCAAAAATTTAAATTCTCTGCTCATAAAATTATTTCATTACATTTTGCCTTTTCAGTACTAAACCGTAGCAGACGTGGTGTTCTCTGAATCCAGACCACGTGAAGAGCCAGGCCACCCAGCAGGTGAGAGCTCCTCCGGCTCCTGGGCAGGTGGTGGGAAGGACAGGGCTGCCTTTCCAGGAGCTGTGAGATGAGCAGGTCCTGGTTTGAATTATTCATTAGCAGGATATATCCTGGGAGATCAGTCCTTGTGACTATAACCTGTCACAGAGTGTGGTGTCACTGCACAAGTTCTGCTACGTCGGAAAGACTTGTGATGTGCCACCTGGTTGTGGCCAGTAATGGTGGCATCTAAGATCTGACTTGATGCACAATTTGATTTTCTTGCTTGGAGTCAGTACACACAGAATGAAAGTACTGGGGCTCTGGGCCTAAACCCATGGCACTGGAGGGAGGCATGAGATGCACTCACTTCCAGAGACACTTCCCTGTGTCTATGGATACACTCGAAATACGAACGCCCTCACTGCACAGAAACACCAGATGCAGAGGAAACAGTTTTCTACTGACTGAGTTTGCACTTCTCCAATTCCCTTTTTTTTAAAGGATATATTTAGATTAGGAATTAATATTCCAATTGGTTGATTTGCAGGGAGTTCTGCATGGTATTTAGATGCTAATTACTGCACAATTAGAGGGCTAAGGTCAGGCACATCTTCCAGTAATGGAGCACAGAAATTTACAGTGTTAAAATATCAGAATTAGCCACAAATACAGATGTAAGAAGGCTTTTAAAAAGACTGCTGCACATGGGTTTCTGCAGTTCAGAGGGCAAACCTTGCCCTTGTTAATGACACTTAAGTCAAGGGAGCAGGATTTGCCCGGGATGCCTGCAGAGCAGAGCAGAGCAGGTTACACGCTGCTCCCACTGAGAGCCAGCAGGCACACGTTTGGGGTTTGGCACTGACGCTCTCTCTCCCTCTCTTCTCTGGCCAAGCACCACATGTGCCCATTCAAAATTTTTCACTAACTACCACACGACAGGGCTGCATGTTTCTTACTCAGATGTTCAAGGGGAAATTACTGTGTACATAGAGCTAATAGCATATCTATCATGTCTTACATCCTGCTCTGAAATCTGGATGGAGAAGAATTTCTGTGTTAAGGAATGCTGGCATCAGAAGGCAAAACAATCATAAAGCATTTGAGATTTGGGTGCACAGGCAGGGCACAATCTGTTTTATTGCCACCACACCGTATGATCAGAACCTTTGCAAACGCAGGCTACTGGCAATGCACAGATTTTTATTCTTCAATCTGTTACAAAGAGGTAACTCAAGTGCTTTTCTAGTTTGGAACATCTAAAACCTGTCCTACATTAGGGAACAGGGGTTTTGTTTCCTTCCCACTAACAGGATACTCCAAAGGTGCTACTATTTTGCATTCAATGCTGCTGACATTGTATCTGAACTGGAAAACCAATGAAATTATATTGGAAGAAATAATTTCTTTTTTTTTAGTGCCTGAATGGAAAATAAGTAATAAGACCTGCAGAAGGGAAGGAGGTCTCATGGCCAGTGCTTCTCACTGAATCACCTATGGGCAAAGGCAGCAGCACCTGGCCCAGGTCAGGTGCCAGGGCTGCCCCAGTTCTGTGAGGATGTGTGGGAGAGGAACCAAGGTCTGGGGACTCTTCCTCCAGCCCAAGTGATGAAGGGCCCCTGTCCTGAATAACAGGATTAGCTTCGCTACTCCAATGAATGGTGTCGTGCTCTATTCAGCTGTGACCAGAGCAACATTCATCAGCAACTGCAAAACACCTTCTTTGTCCTTCTAGGGAAGGAAACGGGCAGACTCAGTGGAACTTTTCCCTGGTAACTAAGGCCATGTACGACTTGGGAAATCAAGGGAAAGTTACACTGCTTTTTGTTCTCCAATATCCCCTTCTTGCAGGGGAATGAGAGCATTTCCGTTTCCATAACTCTTATCCAAAAAAATATCAGATGGAAAGTAATCTTTTTCATTTTCTTTAAAAATCCCCAGGAATGTAAAGCTCCTTGTCTGACCAGGTGGGATTGGTGTTTAGTAATGAGACTGGAAAAGGAGCAGCATCAATAACACGAAAAGACAGCCTAAAGTTTTCCAAAATTCACGAGTCCCTGAAAGTTTTCAAAGTTTTGAAAGCACATGATCAGCTCCTACCTGTGAGCAGCAATATTTCTTTTAATTCACTCCAACTCATCATGAACCAGCCTGTTTCCATAAGCAACCTTGTCTTCTGAACAGATACTATGCAAAACTAATTCATGAGAATCTTTGAATACTCGTGGAAACGACTAAAAGACACTTAACAGCTGCTGACATATTCACCTAGATCTGATGGCAAACAGAAACCCACTTGCTGTGTCTCAGCTCCAGCAGTGCTGACCCCTCGGTCCAGGTATCCCTTGTTGTGATACAATTCCCACTGCCTTATTCCCATTCCCTTATTCCCATTTCCCATCCCCACTGCTTTCATAGGTAAGATGACATCTACGTCAGTCAAGAAGCCCCAGCCTGTTTCTCTTTAGCTTGACCTCCGTGTCAAGCCAGTGATGGGCCAAAGCAAGGAACCAAGAAGAAATGTTACCAGCAGCCCCTGGATGTCACACTCTCTAGGGACAGGCAGGCCAAATCAAACAGCAGCAAACACATCCTCACTCTGCACCTGCCCCTTTCCTGTCCTTCCTGCAGCCTCCTCTTTCCAGGTCTCCAGTGTCACACTTTGCTGGGTCCCATCTCCCAGCACACAGCCAACGTGATCACCCACCATGGAGCCAAGGCTTAAAGGCAGCTTGTAAAATCTGAGCTAACTTCTGTCCTGGATCTTTCCCAGCTTTTGGTACCTGGGCCTTGCTCCTGCAAGTGGAGGGTGAATTTTCACCCTCTGCAATAAGAGCTCTGCCACGGGAGGTCCCTGTGTCGTGTGGCTCCTGTTCTGCCACGTTTGACCCTTCCTGACCCAGGTTCTCACGGAATTGCCAAGGCTGATTCTTCCCCTTTTCTGTGGCCTGCCACTCTGCTGAGCCCAGTGCTCTCCACACCGCAGGCTGGCTGCACTCAGGCCAGCTCTGCTCCCGAGGCTTCACACCAATGTCAGCACAATGCTGAGGTACCAGTGCCAGCCTCTGAATAAAGCTATTTTCTCTGGGCTCAGAGCTCAGCTTTGACCTTTCAGAGGGGAGCTGGGCTGCAAGTGGCCAGCGTGGGCAGTGCTTGTGGCATACCCCCAGGCTCACAGCTCCTCGTGCAGGAGCTCGAGGAGTTTCATCAAACAGCACAGAACTGCCTGGGCTGGTCCCATCACTCCCACTTGTTTCAGCTTTAAAAAAGAAGACTGATGTCCCGGTTCTGGGGAAGGATAGAACTGAAAATCCAGCAAACTTTCAATACCTGCTAAGAATAAATGTTTCACTAACAGAAATATTTTCCCCTCTTGATCTTCCATAACATGGCTGCTCTGTGGCAGTCAGGAGTATGATGAGCTCAGGGCAGAAGAGTCCTTTTAAAATCAACACTTATCCACCAAAATTGAGGCTGCTAGGAGTTATATTGGACACAGGAGCCATTTTTAATGTGTAGTCCATGACAAACCTGATTTACAGATTAAATAACAATATTATGGCATTTATAGGATGTATAAATTTAAAGCTGAACTGTACTAGCCATAAAATCTCAGATGCTTTTGTTACAGCTGCAACTAGCAGCAAAATAATACAGCAGCAAAGCTTTGCAATTAATAACCTCCAAGTTTAACACATTGAAAAAATCAGGGTCCCTTTCAGAGTGTTATCAGGTGACATGAACAGGTGTCATGTCACATCAGGCTTTCTTCAGGCAATGGCTCAGAGCTGACATAAACAGATGCAAAAGACTACGATGAGAACATTGAGTAATATGGATTCAAAGAATGGCCACGTGACCTTATTATTCAGGTTTAACTACTGCTCTGTATTGTGTATTTATCACAAGGCTTCCACTTTAGCCTGGTGCACTGGAACAAGCGGTCCCTCAGAGCTCTCATCCTTCGGGGTGTGTGTGCTGTACCATCGGTACCCAGACTGGAGTCAGCATCACCCTGTGCTCCTGCACTTCGGTTCTCAAAGTCCATTTGGCCATCCAGGGCCACTTTCAAAGCCCTGTGTGCGGCCGGGCTGCTCAGCCCTCGCCTGCAGGCAATGTTCCAGAGAGCTTCCCGAGCTCCCAGGGAACCGGGAGAGCTGCTCTGCTCTCCGCCTCCTGCTCAAAGGGCAGGGGAGGCTCTGCACCCCCGATGGAGAAACCAGTACATCCTGTTGTACTACAAGAAATGTGACAGTCAGCACTACAAATACTACAAATACATAGTTTACAAGACATATTTTAAAATATATCTTTTTTTATGAAATACTTTCTCCAGGCAGACAAACAAGGACATTCTGCAATGCCAGTTCTTTCTTTATAGCATGACTAAAAGTTCTCAATTCACTTCCAATAATGGGTATTACTGGGCCAGTAATTCTCAGTCTGGTTTGAGCAAATTCACACTGGAAAACCCAACACTTGAAAAATGCAAGGGGTCAGCTGAGGGAGCAGACCCACAGTGCAGGATCGCAGCCAGGGATAGGTTTTAGTTCCCATTGGCTGCTCCCCTACTTAGAGACCAGTAATAATTCTGTGTGCACTCTGGTCCATGCCAGGTTTGTGAAATTAATGATAAAGCTGGGTGCTGCTGAAAATAAAAATCCCCAGAAGAAATTCTCAGAAAAACATGCAAATTGATTTCAGTTCATTGTGGCTACTATGATGACTGTATTTAATTTGCAGCATCTTTTGATTGTATATGGTGAGGGATAGCTTTAGCACCACACTACTAAGAATTAGCAAGTCAGAGAATACAACAATCTGCCATTTCACACTGAGTAATTAAGATCCTGCTCACCTTGTTCACCTGAGTAGTAACCACTGGCACCTATGCAAAAATCACCCATTGGTCCCAAACCCTCTTCAGCACAATGCATAGATCACCATCCCCATTTTGCAATTAGGGAACCTGAAGCCCAGGTTTAAACATTGCTGAAATGGCAGAGATGATGATAATTACTATCATGGTCTTACACAATTTCCACCCAAGTCAGAAAAGGGAGAGCTCTGCAGTGAAGTTCCTGCCCCGCAAAAATCAATAGCTAAACTCCCTCCTTGCCCCTGTTCCTATTCACTGAACCATAATAATGACAAGAGAGCTATTTGCATGTTTAAAGAAGCAGAACTGAATGCATACAGACTCCTTATAATTAGTTTCACAGCAGCTGACTGCAAAAACATGTAATTTAGGTTCAAATAATATATACTTTTTAAAAATCCTGAAATGCACCCTGGTCTGTTTTCTGGCTCTGAAACCATGAAACCCAGCACGGTGTGACTGAAAAGTATTTGATGCAAAAAAGGTAGAATGCTGGGCTTTGGATGAACATATTGTGAGTCTGAAAGCTGGATAATCAATTAGCATCCTACTGGAAACCTGACAGCCTGTCGTGACCCATTAGGAGGTATTTGGTGCTCTCAATAGCTGTGGCTATAGGGGCCATTTACACAGATACCAGGTAAGCCCCTACCAAGCTGAATATGGTAAGGTCAGCTCCTTGTTTTATTTCTAAGTGCTTTTCCAAGATGATTTTCTCTCGGGTGGAATGAACATTGCAGTGCAGCTAAAAATGGCAACACTGCATTTCAGGTAAGTGGGTTGAAAAGTCATTCTCACTGGGAAATGAACTCATGACCTTTTCAACGAAAGGTAAAGCTCAAGTCGTAAAAGTTTGCATGTAAGATGCACTAAATATATCGTTGAGTAATAGCTCAAGAGGGCAGTAAAAACATAGCCTGCCTAACAGCTCATGCTAATGCAAACATAATGTGCCATGTAAAAAGAGATTAATCAAGTTTTCCTACAGGAAAACTGACAGCCTGTCGCGACCCATCAGGAGGGATTCTGTGCTCTCAATATCTGTGGCTATGGGGACCATCTATGAACTGACAAATTTGGGTGACTGCTAATACCACACCAGGGCAAAACTAAAGTCAGAGATGAGTGTCACCTTCTGGTCCTTCCAGCACTTTGCTTATAGACATCTCCCTTTCATTCACACCCTTCCATGTACGTACACGGTGTGCACACACACACATGTCTTGTTAGCTAAACACAGTGCATTACCTGTGCAGTCAAAGCAGAAACCTTTCCTAGTTCCCAGAGCCACTGCTTTTGGTTTGTGATCAGAGGCTCATGGGCTCAGCTTTCAGCAAGGAAGCACAATTAAAACTGGTAAGGAAGTTCAAACCATATCTGATTCCCTTCACAAAAAGCAGAGAAAAAAAACATTGTTCAGATTATAATTTAATGTCAGAGATGAGTAAATATGATTTAACAACAGTATCAGCACTCTTTGATGAGGGCAGCCTCAAGTCGCTGGCTCATCTCTTCTATAAATTGGAATCCACTGTGATTAGTCTCTGTTTGGCATTCTGCTGTGCATTAGTCAGTGAATGCAGAGCTTACACCAGCCTCACTTAATGAGGCAGCAGGCGTGCCTTCCTTTGCGAGAAAGAGCTTATCTACATGTCTATACCCGATTTCTAAGTGAGGCAGCAGATCCTCAGGCCCTGTTTGCTTTCATCTGGATGTTTGAAAACATTGTGTCCTGCAGTGGAAGGTAAAATATTGCTTCATAAAAGGCTGCCACACGTGCTGTGTTTTGAAAAAACCACAACAACACAAATCCCCACTCCCTTCCTGCCTTCCACAGAATAATAGTTTTAGAGTAATAGTTTCAGACACCTTGGTTCTTTGCTGTGTTTATGACGGCAGTGTTTTATCTCCTTGTGCAAATCACATTGTGATTACTTTATTAGGGATTTACTGGATGAAGTAGCTAAGTGAACACTAAAAAATTGGAAGCAATAGTTTCACCTAGCTATATTCTAACATAAAAGATGTTTCAGTGAATTAGAATCTCTTGAGCTAATTTATTTAATGGCTCTATGTAACTCCAGTCCATCAAAAAATACTGAGTCTAAATCACAACCCCCTGCTACTGCAGCTATTTACCCTATTGCAAGGCCGGTGTCAAATGCTGCCAGATCAGAATGAGAGCCCTACATGTTTATTTCTGTAGGATGACAAGGTTAGATGAGTTGGGATCCGCAAGTCAATCTATGAGGTCCATCAAGCTTTAATTACCTTTTTTATCCCAAAGCCTCCACAAATCATATTTTGATTAAAGCCAACATCACCCACTCAATTAGAAATGTTGGAAATGTAGAGGCACTATCGTAGTCTATTTATCTCGATTTTTTCCTGACAGAAACTGTGTAAACTTGTCTTAATGTAACAAAGCACGAATGAGATCACTTGGGGTACAGGCATCTCCAACAGTAGAGCTGTGGCAGCTTAGTGGGGTATTTAGCTCTGGAACAAATGCCTGGCTGAGTCTGGAGCCTCTTTTGGGTTTATATCTTTTGGTATATAGTTATGGGGGTCACTTTGTACCTTAGCTGAATTGAACCACAGAAAAGAAAAAATGAGGTTAGAAGGGACCACTGAAGATTATAATCAAGTCCAAACTCTTGTTCAAAGCAAGTCTAACTTCAAAGTTGGATCATGTTTCTCAAGGATTTGCCCAGCTGTGTTTTAAAAACCTCCAAACAAGAGACCCTACAGCCTCTCTGGGCAGCCTGCTCCGTGCTCTCACAGTGACAATTATTTCCTTATGTCCAACTAAGATTTCTCTTGCTGCAACTTGTGTTTACAGCTCCTTGTCTTTTCGCTGTGCACTTCTGGAGGGATCTGGCTCCCTCTGCTCTGTAGCCCTTTCTTTAGGCAGTGTAACACTGATTACAGCCCCTCCTCAGCCTTCTCCTCTCCAGGCCGAACAAGCTGAGCTCCCCCTGCGTTCTCTGTTCCAGCCCCTGACTATCCTGTCCTGGCTCCCCACTGGATTCTCGCTGTCCTCAGGCACCCCAAACCAGCTGCAACGTTCCAGATGCAGTCTCAGAAATGCCAAGTAGAAGGGAAATTTCAGTTCTCTTGTCCTACTTGCTCTCCAGCCAGATGTCCTGCTCTCTGCAGGGTAAGAGCATTACATCACAACCTTAAGCCTACATTAGCAATATTTTTTGGGCAGTTTACACTGATAGTGTGTTGTTTATATGGAAACCAAGAATCTTCTGTAATCATATATATTTCCATTAGTATCTTACCTTATTATTTTTCCCAGTAAACTCTGACTGCTGTGACATTTTTTCTGGAGTATTTTGTGGGCAGTTCTTTCCCAATTCAAACCAACATGATGAGAAGCAGAAGAGATGGCAATATGCTAACATTTTAAATGTGCTTTTGAAGAGGCCTTTGGGCACAGATGTTCTATAAAACTGTATTTATTATTATAATAATCTGCTGAAGAATTCAGCTGTTTTTTCAGGGGTCTGAATATTGAAGACTCCCTAAATCTAATGATTCTGAGTCTGCCCCACTTACTTCATTTTCAACACTAATAAGAAATACAAATTTGAGAAATCTGTATATACCAACGCATTTGAGAGCGCCACAGAATAAACACTGGCTTACAGTATAAACGCTGCTAGAAGAAATCTTTCAGCTGGAATCCCTTCAAAATACAGCTGATGTCAAAAAAGCTTCAAAAAGACTCAAACCCACAACACAGAGGTACAAGTAGAATTTAATGCCTAACCCACAGAAGTATATTAAGAGTAGACGCCTGCGAGTACCTGGCTTGTAACAGAACCAAAACACATGGCCAAAAGACTGGTTCATCTGCTTTCCTTGAGAAACTGAGGAGATGCAATTTTAACTCCATGTGACTTTTTGGACAATGTTATCTCCTGATATTATGGGAACAATAATTTGAACATCAGAAATGTGAAAAAATCCATAACAAAACTATAAATATAATATTTTTTTTTCTTAGATGATTTGGCAACTCCTTGCCTAAACACCTCCAGAACTGGATTTCTTACCAAATCTGGGATGCAGTGACTAAACAATTTTCTTTCAGTCAATGCAGATATGAGAGATTGCAGAAGAGTTAGAAAAAATTAGTTGAAAGATGTAAACTATTCTCATCTGGACCCAAAAATATTTCGCCTGACTGTAATTATCCATTGTGATTTTGTCCCCTGGAAAGCTGAATGAGACCCAGAACCTTCCTGTTTTTGCTGTGAGAATGCCTCAGTGAGAGCTTCCTCGGGAAGCTGTTCCTGACACGCTCGGCTCATCCCCAGCAACGAGCACTGGGAGGTCTCGGAGCACCTGGCTCTTGAAACAGATGTTTGGCACATGAGGCTGGGGGTTGCCTGCTGCAGATAAGCCTGAAAAACCCAAATCACAATAATTATTTACCTTTATTAGCCTCAACAGGGTTCAAACTGGCATCTATTTAATCATATCATATTTACTATTGTCAGGAGCAAGCTCTGAGGAGTCTCCAGAGGAAACCGCCTGTAGCTCTACAAACCTCTTTGTGAGCCTGTTCTTTTTACACTGTGTCATGTTCTCAGCCCTTTCTGAAAAATTCCAGTTCTCTGTACCTGCCCAGTAATGAAAATGTGTTATTCTTAGAGATATTAAATTCATATGCTATTGTAATTCCAAAAACATTGTATTCCACTGTGGAAAAGCACTATTTGTTCATCTGTTCATGAACTCTGCAGTCTGTAGGCTCACTGGGGGACTAAAATACTGCTGAAATACTTTGCCTTTTCCTCCTCATTTTTATAGAGAAATATAGTGGAAAAGTGTTAATTTTTCATTTCACTATTTTAATATTAAATGCTCTAATTTCCTAACAATGCAAGAAGAAATACTGGAATTATTTGCTTGCAGATGATTATGACAGAGGAAGCTGCTTTTCCAAATGGGAAAGGGTTCATGTCGTCTTGCACTAAGATCCAACAGTTCCCACACCTTGTGCTTCCAGGGTCCTGGATCCAATGCAAGAAGGTTCTCTGTAGAGAATTGTGCTCCTTCCTTCTTGCTTGGTCTGGAGGTGGTTTTGGAGCGGGTGTGCTCCCCACGTCCCCAGAGTGCCTGTCCCAGCCAGGCTGGGAGCCTCGAGCTGCCTCAGGAGGCTGACCCACGTCTCAGGCAGAGGAAAACCCTTCGGAGGATTAGTGGGGCTCAGGCCCTGCACGGCTCTGTCACCACCAGCACCCCGGGAACAGACAGCAGGACTAACAGCCAAGTGCTCCTCACACACACAGCTGTCCTTGCTGCCATGTGTGCACATTCCCCAGGATATTCAGACACTTCAAGGAGGAGGAGGCCAGAAAAACACATGAAGTTAGTCCAGGCAGAGGTGTTTCTGGCTACAGTATGTATTCTGTGCTAATAAAAGATGCAGAAACCAGCAGTCCTCTCAGCAGAGCACCAGCTGTCTCCACATGCTGCAATAATAAGCTCTGCTCTAAAAACCTGGCCTTCCATATCCTGTGTGTCAAATACAAAATCAGTAATGACCTACAAACTGCCTACAACCATAGCTGTGCTTCTGACTTACCACACAATTCATTGATACAGAATAAAACTACTTTTAAGTTAGACCAGTACAGTAGTGGCTCAAATCTCAAGAAACTTTGACTTGACAATAGTTTGTGCCCTTTAGTGAGAGAAACATGTCAGGCATGGTTATGTAGTGTAAAATCATACTTAGCATAAGGTCTGATGCCACAGGAGATTCAGAGTGGGAGAGCTGAAGATGCAGTAAAAGTGGGTGCAATGACATGCAGCTCTACTTCTTCCAGTACATAAATTTATCATATTTTCCCTAAGCCATGAACGGACGTTTTTTGCACTAGCCATGGAGGCCATTTGGGAAGATCAGCAGAGAGAGAAGGCTGCTGTTAGAGGACTTCAAAGTGTGAGTGAGCAATGGTTTCCAAGCACTCAGCAAAGCAAAATAACTGTTCTTTACCAGAACAGTTGAAGGCACCTCTTCCCCCAAACACCTGCCAAATTTAAGCTTCCTAGCCCAACTGCTGTGGCTTTTGTGTTGTTCATTAACAGTCCCCTGCAATTTTTATAATTGGCAAAGTGTCCTTTATGCTTCATCACATTCTCAAAAAGGATAAAGTGTTTTTTGCTCAAACTTTATTATAATTAATTTTTAAATGTAATTAAAAAACGAGTCACCAAGGATGGGAAACTTTTGCTTGAAAAGCAAAAGATCCAAAAGATATAAACAGCTGCTAAAATAACCCCTGAGTGGAAATGGTCTTGGTCTCAGAAGGTTGGTATTTAAGCTGGCATGTGATTTTAAGCATTTGAGTAATCCCTAAGAAGCAAAAAAAAAAAAAATCAAAAATCATGTGCTGCAAGTTACATGTAAGTACAAAATCTTGCTAACCTGGGACTGTGGACTGTAAGCATAAGCCAAAACCAAGTAACTTCTATATTAATGCTGAAAGTTACACACTCATTCAAGATCCTGGAGCAGACACAACCTAATGTTGTTCTCAAATTGCTCCAGTATTTCTGAGGGCTGTGTAATATACTCTGCTGTATACAGTGTGATGTTAATTTTTATGCCTTGCAGTAGAACGTGCAGTGAAGTTGAATTACAATTGCTGTGGGAATCATAACACTGGAAATCATGTCTAAATCTCAGCTTTAAGGCTGTGCTAACATATCTTTTACATTTAATTTCCTTTAGGAAAGAAAAAAAAAAAGGGAAAAGGAACAACTGGCTATTGTTGACTTTGCCAGTAAAAAGAACCAAGATGTTCCAATGTGGGTTATCTGGGGATCTCTGTCACATTGCCCTTGTTCTCTTGCTGGTTTGTTTTTAGCAAATGCTGCTGTTCCAGAGACACCCCGACGAAGTTTGCTCTCTGACACCTTCCTAAGGCCTTATGGAAACAGGGAACAAGGATGGGATAAATCTTTTAATCTTCACACATACCCTCAAGGTTATTCTGGATTCACAGTCCAGAGAAGAAATGAAGTGAGGCAAAGTTATACCTCTTAGTAATCAGGGACAGCTCAAGGCCCCTCCATGGAAGAATCAGCAGAGATACACTTAAAGCAAGGTGAAAAAAGGAGAGAGACAAGCAAACCTGACATTCCCACTGAAAAGAGCCTTTATCCTCCCTCATGTGATACAGGAGCATGGTGCAATAAAGACTTTTTACAGCCAAAATGTCATTTTGTTGACTACTGACCTCCTGTCTTCTTTGAACTTTGGAAGTGATTTTAACTGACTTTTGGATGCTCTCTTTTAGTTGCCTTTTCTTTTTCTCTTACACTTAGCAAGTGGCCTTGTTAAACCTGTCCTTTTCTTGGATTCCTGGGTGTTTTAACAGAGTATTACCAGGATCAGAACCCCTCTGAGAGTTTTTAAACTATGATTGTTTCTATAATTTCTGTATATAAGTTGTAGAATAGTTTGGTGCCTTTTTCCCTCATAGGGATGAATTTCCATGAAAGGAGGAGAGCGCCAAGGTTGAAATGGGAAAATCACTAGGTTAGAAAAAGGAAGGTGATACTGTGCTCTTAGTATCTAAAACCAGCATTCCCAACACATTTTGGTGCCATGAAAGATTGTGCTAAGAAGAGACAGAAAGAGAGTGGGACAGGCCATCAAATTTTCATCATTTGGACTCCATCTCTCTGAACCCTTTCATGACATTGTATTAGAGCAGTACAAAATGGAAATAGGTGAGCAGGTCAACATTTATATGTCTGAAATACCAGGATTATACAATTCCTGTGGTTTTTACCTGATGTTTCCTCATGGGAATCATCAAGTACCATCAAGCAGTTGTGCCTGCATGTACATGGATATGCACAGGTGCTGTGCATGTCTACTTTCCAAAAAACCATCTGTGAATATCTTACAGCTCCTAAAAATATAGATATGTTTTTGGAGCTTGGTATTTTTTACAGTGTTTGCCATCTTTCATTTAAAAGTTTCTTCCTTCTCCAAAAAAAGTAAGTTGTTTTGAGAAAAAAGTATGAGTATTGGGGGTGGTCTGCCTCATAAAGAGCCACAGGGCTTGGGGCCAGCCAGCTCCTTTCAATTATCAGGTCCAGGTGGGAAGAGATCAGGTGGTTCCTACAAAGGCTGAGGGGCTGCTTGTGGAGTGGGAGGTTTCTGTGAAGTCTGTTTTGGCTGAGGGGAAAAGAAACCAGATTTTACTAAGTTGGAAAATAATCTGACTCCTGAAGGTGTGGTGCTTGATGTTGTTGGGCTGGGGGCTCTAAACTATAGGGTCCCATGTGCACCTTCAACGTGTCCATTAGACTTGTTTGCATTATTTCACAGAATCACCGAATATGCTGCGTTGGAAGGGACCCACAAAGATCATCCTAAGTAAAAAAATAATGAAACTGCCTTTCCCCCTCAAAAAACCCACCTTAAACTAAGCAAAAGCACAAAGCAAACCCAACCACAAAGAACCCACCACGCACATTTAAAAATCCTGGCTAATGTACACAGAGCAGGAAAATAAGTAAGCAATCATCCAAAATGACTTTTGTGTTATAGACTGCTCTTGAATGAGGCCTAATGGTGGAAGCATCACTGCAAACTGTTTTCCATTGTCAGCATGCATTTCTGATAACCATTTTGTCCAATTTCCTGCTCTTTTGCTGGCAGAAAAGGACAGATTCCCTCTCCCTCCCACTATGGCTTCTCCACGCTGCCTGGGATTCACTGCACATGTGCTCAGTCCCTTCCTGGGGAGCTGAGGAGAGGGAATGATGATTGTTACGCAATAACTGTTTTTCCTTTATCTTTTGTGGTGGGGGGAAAAAATGTACAAAACTACTGCCCACATCTGCAGTGCACCAATTAGAGATAGAGAGGACAGGTATTCAGTCCCCATGGATGGTTCAAGGTTAGAGAAAATTACCCACTTTTAGCAGATAACAGAATCCTAACTATCTGCCTTAAACTGGGATTGACTGTGTGCTATCTGAGCTGATACAAGGTACAATATTTCATCCAAAGATAGGCGTATTTGCCTTCTAGTTTTACCACTATGTAATATTATTTTGTTGACCTTCAGCCACACTGGCACAGGAATTGATGTAACACGAAGGGCTATGACAGAAGGCAATCAACAACACAAGAAGATATGAAAAGTCTAAAGAAGAACTTATGTCCTCAAGAACAGGACACTGACTATCCAGTCACATACAGAGTTTTGAGTGGTGAAGAGCTACCAGAAGATACCATGTAAATCAATATATGTCCACTTTATTCACAAAATGATGGATAATGTAGCAAGCCAGCTTGATTTACCTTAATTTGCAAATCAATTTTGTACACCTATAAAAAAAAAAAATTCCCACTGATCAATTTCAGATCCAAACAGACTGAAGCACAGGGGGACCTGCCAGTCCCACCTGCACACTGGAAATCTTACAGTTCTGTGGGAGCTGTCCTGGGCAGAGGCAGGAGGCATCTGGAGCTGTGCCACGCTGTGCCATGCAGCCTGCAAGTAGGACACACATCCCTGCACACGCAGCCCCATCCCGTGCCTGAGCTCCCAGAGCCAGCACCAGCTGTGCACCGGGTTTGTCCCTGGGGACAACTGAGAGAAGCCCAAAGGCAGCACCAGCGGGGTCAGCAATGTGTCAGAGCTTCAACGAGAGCAGTGTGCAAATTCACCTTTGGGACGCCATGGATGCTGCCTGGCACCGGCCTGAGAGTGTTTATGGGTGAGCTGGAATTGCAACATGTGCACCTCTCTTTATCACTCCCAGGAATGACTGCAGTGCAGGCAGACCTGACCAAGAGCCAGCCCGCAGGCTGCCCTCGTCCCGCCCACCCGAGCACGCCGGGCACCCCGGGGCCTTCGGGCTGCCACCGCACTCCGGGGTGGCCTCGTGTGCAGAACGTCACGTCTGGCCAGCGGCACCGGCAGGGCAGCAGGGCTCCTGTGCCACAGCAGCTCTTGGGAAAGGCCAGGGCTGCCACAGCCCTCCCGGGCCGGGACAGCCGGGGAACTGACTGCTGCCTCCCCAGCGCTCTGTCTGCTCAGCCTTTTCTGTGCCTGCGTCTGCAGCTCAGGCTCTTCTTGCTACCCTACCCTGTGGTTTTTTACCCTGTTGACACTCCTCTCCTTCGTGGTGCACACCAGCTGATCTATGTAAATTATTTTTTTGGTCAAAGCTATTTTAAGACACAAAATTACAAGACGTGATACATAGAGATTTGTGGGATTTTACACTTGGAAAACAGTCTTCGAAATGTCCTCGAACATGAACAGTACCTTTCTGTGGTGAATCTGAAATGGGAGCTACACCTAGTCTCATCTATCACAGTATTGTAGCAACAAAAGTAATTACTGCATAGTCTTTTAACCAACAAAGCCCTTAAAGGGCTTGTGAGGCTGCAGAGAGAAACAGATTTCAACAGACATGGAAAATATTTCTTATGTGAGGATTTTAAAGAGAAAGCAGCTGTAAGAGTGAAGATATTCAGAAAGAAGATCAGATCTGTTAAAATACTCAGATACCCTTCCATGTCTATACTCAAAGCAGCACTTTGCAGAACACACGCAAACCAAACTCCATTCATTTGTCTGGTTTCACTCTTGGCTGTTCTTCTGGGGACTAGGAGAATACAGCTGCAGAGTAAAACAGTTTAAAGCCTGAGCTCTTGAAACAGACGTGGGTAATACTTCTCCGTTTTAAAATACAGACAGATTATTTCCACAGATCATTTGCAGATGTAACATTTAGCTATTTAAAGACGAGGGTTTTTTCCAACACTTTTGGAAGAGCAGTAGAAAATCGTGTTTGTGGCAGGACTTAAACTGAAATTGTAGAGCCGTTCCAGTAGTACCCATAGCACCCATCACATTTTTGCTCATTGTTTTGGTCAAGGGTTTCCCTTTTTTTGACTGTGCCTTTTCTGTACCTCACACTCGGCTCTTTTCTGCCTGTGTCCATAGCAGCACCCTCTGGAAGACTGCAATGATGCCGGGTGGATTTGTGCCAGGGAGGGAACAGAATCAGCGAGTGCCAGGCACTGCAGTTCAAGGTCGTTCTGGGCTTTTCCCCTCGGGCTCCCAGCCCTTCTAAGAAGCAGTACCTGACTGTTCTTTCAGTCCTGAGAATCTGGGTGAAGTGGGGCTCATTTCTGCTTTTTGTTTTATCTCATGTGTCAGCGGGATGCCAGTAAAATCCAGCTAACCAATCCAAGTTTACTGCAACGTGTGCTAGCAGGTACAGCAGTCAATGGCCAACATTTGAGTTGCCTTCACATGCTTCTAGGAGCATTTAAAAAAGAATATTTGCTATTGTACATAGCACAGAAGGTGGCTTGAAAGCATTTATATTTCTTAGGGAAGACACAATGTGCAGGCAATTGCTGCTTATTAAGAGATTTAATCCTACTTTAAGACTCACAAAGAGATCACTGTGTAGACAAATGTGCAGAGAAAAAATGCAAAGAAAATATGATGTATTTCTAACTATTTATGGACTCCATTCATTACAACATAAAAACAGTTAAACATTGCTAGATCAAAGCTTTAAAGAACCTGGGATCATAAGAATCAGACTGTCCATATGGCTGAGTTGAAGATTTTATATATCCACATTGTGATGATTTTGTCTATAAGCAAAAAAATATTTGGGAAAGTGGATGGGGTAGAAAAGTGGTGAATGGATATTGAGGTCATTATTGGAAGAAGACAGGCATAGATGCAAGGACACCAAATCAAAGGCAGAAGTAAAATTAATACAAAGGGAACTTGTGGGACATGCCAGAAGCAATGTTTATAAAGAATGTCTTAGTTAGATGTAAGTACTAAAACATTTGGGGGTGTGTGGGGTTTGGAAAATATCAGGAGGAAAGGGATGAAGTGTGCTGTCACCCCAAGGAGTGGAACAGAGCCAAAGAAAGGATCATCTGAGGTGAAACAGCAAGTAAAGCTCACTGACTGTGCCATTTATTTGCTTCACATATTCACTTTTAGTTACAGCCATCCATTCATAGTTGGCACGTGTCCAAAGAAAAATTTGTGAATCTCACAGATTAATAATTAAACCCTTCCTTATTCAATCAATGCAGCCTAATTGCCAATAACATTCCACAAAAAAGAAATCAAAACAAAAGAACCACCACCTTCACCTACTACATTAAAAAAAAAAATCTAAACAAAAACCCAACCCCAACCCTTCAAAAGTACCCCAAAGCTCAGAGAAAGAAATCTTGGCTATGACACGTCCCTTAAATGCCTATTAATTGGATGTTTCTCAAATGGCATGAAACAAATACTCAGAGACAAATGGAGTTTAGCTAAACCATTTCAAAGACTTTTTTTCTTACTGCAAAATCTCTATTCAATCACCTGTGACAACACCTCCTGAGTTTCAAAAATCATCTCAACTGCCTTGAAGTGTCATGGAGAGAGAGAACAAATTACATCTTGGGTAGCTGGATCTTGGATTGATTGAGAACCTAGAGAGGGACCCAGAGGGGTGGCTGAAGCGAGGACCACATGAAGTGGGTGTGTGACATTTTCTCTGAAATATCCAGTTTAATATACAAAGCAGTGACCACAGAGTGGAAAAAAAAAAGCAGTTATATGTACAAAAATTTATGTTTCTTTAAGTATTTATAGGTGGAAAATTGGAATCTACAGACATTAAAGTCTAAACCTGATAATCCCACAGTTCAGTCTTGGAATATTTTCAAGGCTATGGGAGTCCACCACAACCCAGTTTATCAACCACAGACTCAGCTTGTTTCTTGCTTACTCCCAAACCATTATTTTAGCCACTGCCTGTGTAGTGCTCTAAAAGCAACACCAAGTTTGCTTTCAACTGCTAGAAACTTTGACACTTCTGCGGGAAATGGGTAGCCCTTTAAAAAAAAAGAATGGTATGAATAAATTTGCAACTAAGCTATGCTATCACAGAAACCAAACTTTCAAAATGATGTGACCAAAGGCTGAAAATAATGACTGAGAAAAAAATTGTGAAGTTGCTATGGTAACTATTAACAATTCAGACAGGCTGTTGATATGAGATCTTATTAAATATGTCAAACCAAAATTTTATTTATAATTTAAAACCCCAACGTTGACACTGTACAGTTAACAGAAATTAAAATGAAATTAAAGGTGTAACTTAATAAAGACTTGAAAGTTACAGCTGAGACAACACTTTCATTCTACCTTGTCACTTCACACATTCTAAAAGACCTTCATAAGTCCTTTTATGCTAAAATTTTCTATGCTTGGCCATAGCCTGGAGAAAGGCAGAAGCAAAACCATTTGCCTTCTTTTGACTTATCTTCTTTGGACGGGAGAGAGATGGGAACGTCTTGATTTTAACCCCTGACTTAATCGCTCTGGTGTTTAAAGATCACACTGTGATTGTACACTGTACCCTGCTGCCCTTACTTGGAATAAGTTACACTTCCACATTGTTCTCACCTCAGTGAATCTAGCTAACCTTACAGAAAAACAGCAGAAACTTCCCCAGAAATCCAAACTTTTTCAAGACTCCAGTTCTGCAAAGCACTGAAATCTTCACCGACATTACTCACGTGCTTGAAATTTGGCAGGAGATTAATTCACAATGCAGTCTGATTTATTCTGTGGTGCAGCTGCAATCCTTGCGAGAACATTAGCACTCTCATGTTGTGTTACAGAAGCCAAGATTCTCCCTTGCTTGTGGCCATGCTGGACCCTGGGATCAGCTCAGCTGGTTAGACAGAGTGCTAATGGTCATCAAAGACTAATTTTAGGGATAACTTAAAGTTCCAGAGGGTGCTGCCATTTCCCTAAAGGGTGGAGTGAGAGTAAGAGCAAGCGTTGTGCAGTGGTTGAGTCCCGGTGTGACCATGCAGTGAGGGGCCTGTGGAAGGGCACATTCCCAGGGAGGCAGAACCACTGGAGAACTTGGGAATTCCTGCACTTTTTGTGGAACTATGCTGAAATGGCACTGATCTACTCATAAAATTACTTCTTCCTGTGGAGAAATCCTGTAACATAGTGTGGACTCACAGCTAACTGCTTGGATGATACTTATCTAAATATCAAAATATGTCAGCTGTTTTTACCTTACAGTTCAAATAAATTATCTGTAACGTTATTGTTTTTATCTATGTGAACTGTATTCCTTTGAGCAAGATGCATTAGTTGAGTGTTTGGATTTCTGTTTAGTGGAATGTGCATTTTTCAAATGTCAAACTGTATTTTGCTTGAGCCTTAGAGTGGGCCTTATGTGACAGTGTTTCCACAGGCAAGGCCAGCTTCAGAGATTTCCAACTCCCCCTCTCCTGAAACACCACACAGCCATGGCCTTGGTGTTGTAATTTCCACACCTTCAGAAATTCTACAGGTACATCTGCTTGTAGTGTCACCCAGTAGCTCGAGTTTTAAATAAAAAATGCACTGGAAAACTTCACATGTGGGGACCTCTTCCAACCATCACAACATTTCAACTTTCCTCCCAGAATAAAGTACATGAAAACTGAGCCCCAAAACCAATCTATGTTTCCCTTGATGACCATTTTAAATATAGCCATTTATTCCTTATCCAGTTAAAATTTGGCGATTGCATATTTCTGTGAAGTTTCTGTCAGCTGTTAACTGTATACATATATATACATAGGCTAACATATACCTCTATTCATACAATTATTTGCAGGTGGTGTTAAATCTCTAGCAATCAAATAGCCTACATCTAATATTTCTAATTAGCTTATTTAGTAATCATGAAGGAAACACAGGAATACATTTAGTGGTGTCCTCTCAGATATCCTTAAAAGTGAGGAATGTCACTAGGGGCTTGTCCTGATGTGGGTGTTTTTTCAGCCCAGTCAGTATGCATCACTTTAATGTGGCTGTGATCATAGCCCCTTTGTGCCTGCCAATCCCAATTAACAGAATCAGCCATCCTAGGGCAGCATTTCTTGCTGCATGTGCAGCTTACTGGGCCACGGAGCAGTGGCCTCGCAGTCTCCAGGCCCTCCACAGAGCTCTGCCTCTGGGAACAGCGCTCAGCTTTGCCCAGCTGTGAAATCTCTCTGTTGCAAGATATGCTCCTGTCACATACTTTTCCTTATGGCAGGCTGAATATTTCCCTTTTTTGATGACTCCAGTATCACCAGTGATATCAAGATAAACAGGAATATATTCAGGAGATAGCCCTGCTGTTAATCTTGAAGTTCCCATTCAGCCATGAAAACTAGGGCAGGTTTGCTAATCACTGAAAACATTTGGTTTGCACCAGCACAATGAGTTATCACATCTGAAAACAAAATGGCAACAGGCTTTTTTTACTCCAAGCCCATGTGAATGCCAGGTTACATTTGTCAGCACACAGCTGAGACATCCATGTTGTATCACATACATACAACAGAATTCAGCTGTGATGCTCCTCTGTGGCACAGCACCAGCTTTCTTCTGCCAGTGGCAAACAATCTTACTTTTGGTGAGCAGAGCAGGTAAGTCACTTTTATCATACAAGACCTTTTTTGGCAAAAAGATAGCACCAAGAATTTCAGCAGCAACAACCAAAAGGCTGTGCATAGTACAAAAGGTATTTCATATCTTTTTGTATCTCCAGGGACTTTCCCTAGATTCTGTGGCAGACAGAGTGCAAAGAGATTGCTCACAGCTCTTTTGTTCCTTCATCTCTTCTCACCAATTTTCATTTAAAATCAAACACTTCTGCTGGAGGCAAAAGGTATATTTTCTGGCTTCATGTCCTAGAATTTCTGTAAATTGTTCTTGCACATGTCTGCAGCTGACATACAAAATATGCAAACTCTTCTCCTGATTTATGCTTTATGCTCTGCATGGAGCCTGTATAATTGTGGAAAAAAAAAAAAGACCAAAAAGTAGTTTTCCTTGAATTTCAGAAAGTAATGTACACTGTTTGAAAAAGATTCCACAGCTCCTTACTGCTACCCTCACTAGAACAGTTCATTTCCACTGTGTATCTTGTAAAAAAACCTGAAAGAAACCCCAGAACTTTTTTCAACAGACCTAGTTATGAATCTTAGCATTAGAGAAGGCTTCCTGTTCCTACCACTGCATTTGGTAATAGAGAAAAGTTAAAGTAAGTTTAGGAAATTCATTAAAGGCCACTTTTCCAAATGGACTTGCAACCAAACTTTAACTACAAACCTATGGGCCAAATTATGAAAAGAGCTCACCTCCCATTTGGCACAAGATTAAGGACAGGCTTTCAAAGCATTTAACCACTTGAAGTTCTCAGTGTGACACCGCTGGCCAGATTTCCAAACTTTTCACTTACTTAAGGACCTAGAAGTGAGCTGAGCTCCTTTGAAAACAGTTATTGGTTTTGGACATTTCAAAACTATACTGTATTGAATGCAATCCAGAGACTCCACTACTTGAAGTATTTCTAATTACTTGATAAAACACAAATGTTTCCTTCAATTTCTCTATACATAGTTTTTTTGCATTCCTCAGAAAACTTCTGGATCTATAAGCAGAAAGTTTCCTTTCTCTTCAGAGTTCTTGTTCAAAAGCTCAGATAAAAGGGCTCTTGCTGGTTTACTGATAACTAGAGTAACTTCCACCCTTTCTCTTCCAGAGTCATAACCACACTAAGTTTAGGTCTCTTCACAAACAGTAAATTCCTTTATTTCCTTATAAAGACTTTGAAAGAACACTTCTGCTAGGAACCATTTTTATCACTGAAATTACACTCATTAGAAGTTAAAGATACTGAATGAAATAGAGCAATCTCAGATCAAAGTAGCCTGCTCTTAACTACATAAAAACAAATTAGAGCAACTAATGAGAAACAGGCTAAACACATCAAGGACCAAAATGATTAACTTACATTTAGCAATTATTTTGACAACTTACTAAAGCAAGACTGCGTAATACCGACCAGCTTTTTCTAAATTAAAGCTTGTTGTATTTACATGAAGAAAGAAATGACGGTTTGGTTATTTAGCAAGATCTTCCTTACCAGCAAAGAAAAAGCAGCATTCTTATCAGAAATAAATTGACCATGACAAAACATGACTCTCTGAATTATGCATTCTGCATATCAGTACAGTGATACTGTTGATTCCGTAGTAACAACCTGCAGTGTGATCACAAACCCAAATGTTTAGGGTTTGACTACATGCAGTATTAATCCATTTATAATTAGGAAGACTACACTATGCTTTCTATTTCACCATGATTTATCTGTACTATCAGGGAGATTTTGGAGGTAAGCTTCTTTTATCTGCAAGTTTTGTTATTTTTTTCCCCTCCTGATATGGCTTCAGTTGTTAAAAAGGCAATGGAAGAGTAAGGGAAAGTTTCAAAGTACAGCAATACAATATCAGAATGAATTTCAAACAAGAAATGAGGATTGAGACACCTATAACAAGAGAGTTAAGGAATCATCAAATTGTTCAGATTGGAAAAGACCTTTAAGATCATAGAGTCCAACTGTTAACCCAGCATTGCCAAATCCACCACTAAACCACGGCCCCAAGTGCCACATCTGCAGGTCTTTTGTACACAGTACACCGTCCAAGCCACAAGCAGCCAGTTTCTCCAAAAGAATGTTCATTCTTCATCTTTGGCAGGAGAGATTAGGGTTAGCATGTTAATGCTATATGGAACAAAAAGGTCTAGAGCCCCCAGACAATTCTATTTATCCAAAGACAGACCTGCAAGTATATTTCATGAAATTAAGTATAACATTTAAACACATTAGTGAGTTCCACACTAACTCTACTTTGTATTTTTAACAATGAAGTTTGATAGATATGACAGTGCTGAACAAACAATTCATACTTATCACTCACTGCAGTATCAAGATTATTTGTATTCAGACTCAATTCTGTCTAGGATTTAACACACTCATGGACCAAATAAAGATATCTTGTGAGGTATCTCATAATATGCAGGAAGAGGGATGGTAATATGTATCTGCTGTTGAATATCCACAGGCTGTCTAGGATGGCTGCGTGTCCTGTGCAGTCTCTATCAATATATAATACAAAGCTATTTAATCTTGATATAAGTAATAAATTTTTTACAGTGAGAGCAATCACTCATGGAAGCAACCGCCCCAGGACTGGTAGAGTTCCTGTTGCTGGAGGTTTTCCATACATGATTGGACAGGTGCTAGAAAATCTTATTTAGGTGCCTTTGCCACAAAAGGTTGGACCAGATGATCTCTCAAGGCCCCCTCCAATATGAGCTGTTCTGTGGCTCTCTGTGATAAAAATAATGATAATGTTCTGCAGGTATCCACAGTAAGGTGCAGAGGCTGCTGTCACAGAGCAGTGTCCCCACTCACTGTGGGCTTGACTTCCTCATCACCCTTCTCAAAACAACCACCACAGCTATGCTCACTGTCCTCTTACACATTTACATAAATTCAGTGTTTCAAAGATTTTTTTTTTCCATTGTAAAAGGTTTAGACTTACAGAAAAAGCTTAGGTTCTGGAATACAGTTAAAGGGCAATTTGGGGAAAAAAAAAATCCAACACCCTAGCAGTTATGTGGCAATTGGAATGGAAAATTACCATAATCACCTTAGAAATGCTTGCAAATACATCACTGCTTCTTTTCTTCTAGGTGTGCAAAACTGCTCTGTGCCTTATAATTCTGGGGTACCGATGAGACCTTTCAAAGAGTAACTAGAGCTTCAGAAAATACTTGAGGAAAAGACAGACATGTACAAACAATTACCCTTCAAGTGGAGAGTGGAGTGCATCCTGAACTTAACAGTGGAGAACTGAAAAAATCCAGAGGGTATCTCAAAAGGCTGGATGATTTGACTGATCAGTGAGGTGTAGCTCCAGCCTGTGGGCATGTCCTAGTGGATATTCATTTTACACATCAGCTACCAGCAAGAGATACTGACCTAAGGCTGATGAGGAGGGCAGTGTGTGATAGCACAGACAGACACAGCAGAGTTACCGGCATCAGCTCTGTCATGGAGGTGGAGGTTGTGCTCACCTTTCTCCCTGCCCCCAGCACGGGCAGCACAGAGGGGCACTGTGGGCTCTGCAGGCTCCCTGCCCTGCTCTGTCCCTGGGTGCCCGGGGCAGTGGGTCAGGGCACTCTGTAATTAACCCAAGTGATGCTTTAGGAAAGTGCCAGGAGCTGTCAGCAGCTCACGGGGTCTGGCCAGGGCTGGGACTGGTACAGGCACCTTGGACAAGTTAGGGAGCTTGTCCCTGCTGGAAGGGCTCCTTCCTGCAGCCTGTGACAGTGTGCCCAAGGGCACCAGCAACTGCCCACTGGCCAGGACCTTACTCCCACTGCGATTTGAGCTGCTGCACGGACGAGGATGTTACCACAGAGCTGACGTGGAAGTCACACATCCCCTTCCTGCAGCCAGCATCTGGGGGATGCTATCTACCTTCAGAGAGCAGATTTCTGGATACATCATTTTGTATTTCCTCTGGTTTGTATTGTATTTTTGGGCCCCTGGCCCAGACTGTGTCTTGAAGAGACCTCATGCCAAATTCTGTTTTTAGCTACAATGCAGCTGTTCTGAAGGAATTGCTCTGACTTTCACTGCATTGCTCTGGATTAGCACTGTAGTAATAAAGGGTAGAATTTGGATCACTGCATTCTTTCCCTGCCATCCAAAGAAAAAGCAGGTTAACAGATTTGCATCACAGTGCATCAGATGAGGAGTCCTGAAGAAGCAGAGAAAATGAGTCCTGGCAGATAAAAAAAGAACGTCCAAACCCAGGTAGCTCAATTCAAATGACAAAATCTGCTTTTCTGACTTTTCCTGGTTTCATCTGTCAACCTCATTTAACTGTAAATATATTTTAAAAAATAACAATTTTGAAGAATGCAAATGTTTTTAAGCAGTCTGGGGAAACTTTAATCACATTCAACTAAAATGCTCACTCAATTCTCAGATCTAGTTTGAACTTTTATTTTTGTTCTTCTGCAAGATTCATGTGAAAAGCAACTATAGCCTGAGGTTTCAAAGTTGAAAGATTATAATTTGGCCTTCTGGCATGTATCTTTGTCAGTTTTTTAATCTCTATATGCCGTCTTCCAGCTTTAGAGAGAGACCAATTGATGTTCCCTGAAGCATGTACATTCTTTCAACACCATAAAAGAAGTCAGCCATTATAATTTTCAATCTAAAAGTTTTATTCTCTTTATTTTCAAATTAATTTGGCTTACTAGTTCAATTGGCCATGTCAGATTCAAAAAACAAGAATTAATGTAATCTGATTGCTATGGCTATCTATAGGCTGTTTGTCATACAGCCTGATACCCAAATGTGATACAAATATACTCAGCAAAACCAGACACCTCAAATGGCTTAAGAGATAAAACCCTTTAAATAAGCTTGAGACAGATCTGAATTTATTTAAATGTCTGATTCTAAATGTACTTATGCCTGGTAGTAATGTTTACCATCTGCCTGATTCTGTCTGATGAGGTAATTGTAAATCTATAAATAGTTTAACATATGCTGCACATATTCTGGCCTTAAATATAACAGCCTTTGTGTAAAACAACTGGAAATAATAAGAAGGGATATTAGTTTGGGCATTATTCAGGGTAAGATGAGAAAGAAGTATAAAGGGTTTTCACTTTGTATTATTTGTATCTTCTCCTGCAAAGGCCTGGTAAGCCCAAGGCATTGTTTATGGGCCCAGTCCTAACGAGCTGTCAGTACTTTCTGTGATTCATACCTACCAAAACAGGCATTTGAAACGTAGTAAAGCAGTTACAGTCAGTGTACTGTACACTGTAAACCAACATGAGAACTACATTCATTTAAGATGAACAAACAGTTTTGACTTTTCTTTCACATGGTAGAAAATGTGAAAATGATGTACAGGCATAGCAAGCATTAAAGCTTATCTTGAAAGAATCGCTTTACAGCCAGATTAGGGGATTCTTGACACTACTGCACCTACAGCCATTGTACGAGCAGTCAAAGTGCTCTTTCATAATTACAACTAAGAATACCATTAAAGCCAATTATCTACTGAAAGAGTTGTAATTGCTCATGTGCACTCACCTAGAATGAAACCACAGGAAAGGAACAATGTGCTCTAAAATCACACAGCTTTTGAAACCACACTTACTGGCTTTTTGCCTACGTGGTGGTGAGCCCATGGGATGTAACCACAGAAGGCCTATGGCTGGGTGATGCTCTCTTATGGATCACAGTTCTCAGAAAAATCATTTAGTTAAGGGAGATCATATTTTCTCTTGCATGATTCGTGCTCCAGAATCAAGACTGCACTGCAAATTTCAGTGAATTAGGCTGGGAAATCTGACATTATCCTGCTTATTCAAGCAGTCATTTCAGCTGCTTACAATGGCACCCTAGTGCAGGTGGGGGGGAAAACGATACACTACCAAATTAGAAATAAAACACTGAGTCACTCTGCAAACCTCCTCCCAGTGGCATGGTCAGCGTCTATGTTGTCTGTAGTGTTGATACAAAGCTTAAAAAAGGGCCTAAATATGTGAATGGATTCAGCTGCCTACACCAAACAAATGAAATTCTTAATGTGGAAAGCTAAGAGCAGGGCTATTCTAAGGTTTCTTACTGACACTGGGTTCATTGAACAGGATGTTGGCTGTAGTGCTGTGAACAGTGGGTCACGTGTGTAAAGAGGCAGTTATTGTATTTGCTGCACCATTAATTTGTCCCTGATGTTTACATGGGTTTTTAATTTAATTCATTAAAAAGTTTTGCTCCGTTTGTATTTAATGAGGGTTCTTCCTGAGCATCTGTTTCTTGACCTTCAAAGTCCTCACCTGGCCCAGGATTCTCCCCAGGTTATTCTGTATCAGCACGAAACTTTTGGAAAGTAGGTGAGAAAAAATGAACCAATTTCCAGCTGAGTGCAACTATGCCCAGCCAGACATCTTCATACCATGTGAGCAGCTGGACTTCAATCAGGCAGGACTGGGAAGCTGAATGGAAGGAGGGATTCTCTGATAGAGCTCATCTCCCCTAGAACTACCATTATTTTGAGAGTGCTTGCAGATACTATGTAAATCTTTACTCTGCTTTCCAGTGCCCTGTGAGAGGCTGGACACCAGGTAACCTTGGATCAAAAGGTGCCCAGATCAGCCTGTGACATCTGACAGTGGATGCCAGCCCTCCCCAGGAGCTCGCTGTCCATCTGCACACTCTCCCTGCCAGGATACAGCAGCTCTGCCCCCTGAGCACAGGCAGCCCCACAGAGGAGCAGGAGCCACACAGTGAACAGGACAAACAAACAACAGCAGCAAGAAGGCAGAGAGAGCACTGCAGATGAGGAGAAAATTAATGACAAATAAGCAGCAAAAGTGATTTTAATGGAGGGCAGAGCAAAGCATGGAGTGAACCAAAGGAGAACTTTAGAGCACTACCTATTATTTTTTAAAATTCTTGAATAAAAGCACTATCACAATACCAATTAGTACTTAGTCATTTGTTCTGCAATCATAGGACAAGGATACGCAGATCGAAAAGTGGCAGATACTTACAAAATGGTTTCAGAAATGCACTAAGGGTATTCCTGGCATCTTCTGTATCTCCAGTTAGGTGGAGGTGTGAGCTATGCATTGTCTGCCTTGGGAAGTGGGTGGAGGGTGGTGGGAGGTGAAATAAGGAGGCAGGGTCAGGTGCTCCTTCAGCAGAAAAGGAATAATTCAGTTTAGAGATCACAGAATTCATGTCATTTGAGCTCAGATTGTCCTTATTTTCAATAAAATAGATTTTATGCCACTTTCAGATTTTAGGCCACTTTTATGCCACTTTTTTTCTTGACTCCTACTTCTCCTACGTAGAAGTTCTAGATAGCCATCTAAACATGTGAACCTCCTCATCATTTCCTGTAATTTTTTTTATTACTTCATGATAGGGTCAAAGCCTCTTTCTTTTATATGAACAATTTCAGTCATTTTACCTAATTTGCAATTGTGAACAGATTATGGCCTTCATTTCTTTTGTATCCACTTGTCATGTAGCAATTTCTAAAATAAAGGCAGAACGGAGCTCATATCAAAGCAGACTGTGCTTCCTGCCCCTCTAAAGTAGTGACATATGCTAGAAAGAAAGTGATGAGGTCCAAGAAAATAAACAGACAGAACATGTGGAAAACAAAATACCAAACTTTCCTAATTCAGTTGTATATCTCTACTGGCTTCTCTGTGATCTACCCACATCCTCAAGAAAACAAAAAATACTAATTTCTTACATAGCTGGAGTGTCAGGAGAAACCCACTTCTGAGTAGGATGCTTTACAGAGACATAATTAAAAGCCTTTATGATCTTCATGCTACGTTCAGACTGGGTAGTCACCACCCAAGACACAGTCTCAAAGAAGTCATGATAAAATTAACTGGTATCTTTCCTCTCCCACTTTCTCATGTTAATCTCTCAGCAAAGTCCAAACTTGCTGGGTCAGACACAGTGTGGATGAATGCAACATCCAGATAGATGTAAAGGATTTTTTGCCACATTGCCAAGACCTGATCTGAGGATATGCTCCTGGAAGATCCATTCAGTTTAAATCACTGTTGGTCCAGTAAAATCAATGGGATCATCTCAAAACTGGGCCAGTGTAACTAGAACATGAACTCTGGGTGGAAATGTCTTGACTGTATATTCCAGATGAGTAGACCTGATGCACTAGGGCGAGGGAGAAGGTAGTGGATGGAGCTGCAGGGTGCACAGCAGTTCCTGAGGCCAGTGCCATGAAAACAAAATATAGTATTACTTTATTTTATCATAACTTACCCTTGCCCAAATGCCTACACAGCAAACGTCTGCTTGTGTCCTTAGTTTATGTGTCCCTGGGTAATTACTAAGACAGCTGTGGTTACTGTGCTGATCTCAGGTACTGGGCAAACATTTTGAAACATTTAGCATTGCTTCATTTATGGCAGAAGGGAAGCCAAAATGACTTCTATCCTTCTTCTCTGCTATCAGTGTAACGACATGTGCTGGAACAGCCTGGGGCCAGGAATATTAGATAACTGCTTTTACAGAACAATGACTTAGTGTCAAATCCCAAAAGTGGGGGTTGTTCCACCTTTCATTTTTTTTAATGGTATCATGAAATGAAAGGTATTTAAAAACAAGACCATAAATAATGAAAAATATTTGTCACTCTCTTTATATGTCGCACACATTCCCACTACATATTTCCTTGTGCAGTGACTCCATTTCTCCTTCAATTACCTTTTGAAGCCTTCTTCTCTAACCCTTCTCTGATACAAATAAATTTCACTCCATCTTTAAGGGCAATGTGAGCTTGTAGACAAAAACCAGGGTTTGTAATGCGGAATCCTCAGGGCTATCTCCTGAACTTCCTTACTCTAGTAAGGGGCTGCAAGAGTACAAGAATCCATCCTTGAGGGAGGCACAAGAGGAAGCAGAAAGTGTTATGTGCAGTGATGCAAGGAAGCAGAAAAGTGTTACATTTCTGTATCAGTAGCTAAATCACACTGTACCATGGATCAGCTGTTGCCAGTTACAGCACTCTATTTCAGCAACAGAGATAAGGATTTCAAATAACTATTACCAAAAACCAGATTGTTCATAATAACTGGTATACAAAAGATGAAATAAAATCAAGAATCTGTCATTGAGTTTAGAAGGAATAATCTGGCACCTTTGCAATACTTTGGGTGGAATTTAATAGAAAATTGTAGATTTTTCCCCTTGCCATTTACCTGAATCTACCCGGAGAGTTGCTTAAGGTCAAATGAAAAATTTGCCTATAATAAATATTAAGAAGATCATTACATTTAATTAACTTCTAAAGTACTCCAGTCAGGCCTCTACCTGAACAACACTTTCCTTTTGAAGGAATATGGCAAATATCACCAGAGCTGAGTTTTGTGTATGGTTAAATGAAGGATCCCATAATTGAAACGTATTCAATAGAAATAAGGCCACGGCCTTTTGGTTGTCGTGATACACAGAGATGAAGGAAAGATCACGGACAGGCCATAGGCTCTGGAAACAGACTCATCTGGGTCACGGAGGATGCAAACCAGCAGGACAGACACTCTACTTGAGGGGGCAGGAGCAGACCTGCACCAAGAACTTCAGCAGCTACAGGGGCTGGACAATCTCAAACGTCCTTCCTTAGATCAGCACGTGCATCAGCTGTTGGCACAATCAACACCCAGCCAGGGCAGAAACTTCCCTGCACACAGACTGCCGGAAGAATGGGAGATGGCATTTGGTAGTCACAGAAACCAATTGCTGCTGCAAGAACAGATTCAAGTTATGCCATTTCATGTTTGGTACATTCTTTATAATGAGCAGGTGGATTCAAAGTTTTAATCCTGCTAGCAGCTGACCTTTTCAAAATTCTGTATTTTTACTGCCTATCAATTTTGTTTCTTTCTTCCAGGCTCCTGAGATTGTAATCAAAGATGAATAGGAATTGCCAGAAAATTACTGAATGCTGAAAAAGCCAAAGCCTTAAAGATGCCTTTCACGCAGTGTATGCCCTAATGCAGCAATGATATCTGATTTTTAATAGATTAGGTGCAAATATGCACATTAGCAAACTAAACAATGTAGTAATATCCACAGAGAACAGGTTTCATCGATTAAATCATAAATATAGTATCTTATTATGCTTTTGGGGAAGCAGAAATATGAAAAGCAATGCATGCATTTTTGAATTATAAGAGGAGGGAATATTGGCAAATCTTTCAACAGCTGTTTATCATGAAAAAGAAGTTACAGTAACAATTCCCCAGTCATGCACTCTGAAAAACTAAAAACTGCACATTAATAAATTATAACAATGATGCATGAAGCTAATATAAAACTTTTGAAGGTGGTTTCTTAGTCCAGAGGGAGTTGTCAAACTTGCTATTTGTGACTTTATTGTTACTTGGAATTTCTTCTAGGGCATTTAAAACTCCTTTTGTGGCTCTTCATCAGCAGTTTCACAGACAGCAAAGGCCTTGACAATATACATTTTCACTTTCTGCATGGCTGACGGACTTCATATGCTATATCCAATTTAAGGGTAGAGCAGTAGATTACATTGCTAGACTACAGAGAGCCACTGCCATTGAGACTGAATCATTGCTGTTTATAGTAATTCTTACTATTTGGTTTTTGACAGCCCTTTGTGACTGGAATAAAAGATGATGCTGAGATTATTGTCAAGCTACTGTAATAGCTAGTAGTGCATGAAGCCTGCAGCAGATGGACTTGAACTTATGAGCTCTCAGATTCTCAACAGCCTTTCAAATGAGCAGTGTTCTCCTTGGCCACGTGTAAAGCGACTGGCTTTGACAAACCCTTATTTCAGAAGATGAAATATTATTTCAGCCAGCTTTCTTTGTTCTGTTTGAAATGTTTTATAGGGCTTAATTTGAGAGGTAGCTTAGAATTGAAGAGAACAAATTGATTTTCAGTTGCATGAGGTAAACTCTGTTACAGGTACATCCAAGCTGAACAACAACAAAGTGACTTGACATCATCTGAACGCTTCCACAAGTGCCCCCCAGCCATTTCCATTACAAAACACAATTGCTAGATGTCTTCCTTTGGCTAAAGTCATAATTTTCCTCATGAATCCCACTAATTCACAGACC
This sequence comes from Daphoenositta chrysoptera, assembly GCA_013397915.1. NCBI lineage: Eukaryota > Metazoa > Chordata > Aves > Passeriformes > Daphoenositta > Daphoenositta chrysoptera. The sequence goes on along the minus strand of VZRO01002119.1, from coordinate 1,951,983 downwards.
TTTAATCTGACAAATAAGAGGCAATAGTAAAAATTTGTTTGGCATATGCTACCCCAGAAGGATGCTTTTAAAACACAAACAACTGCTATTGACTTGGATGCTGTTTTAGCTGCTGTCAAGAACATGGATAGACAGCAGCCAGCTTGTATTGCTGCAGGAATGTCTTACACCTGATTTATCTCACTAAGGACTCCTTAAAGAAGCACATTTCTCTCAGGTCACCAGTTTACTGATTCCTTCTGCAGTGCAAACCAAGTGTCCTTCATGCACAGTCAGCTGTTCATGCCAAAATGGGGCAACACAAGCCCACCACAGTGAGCTGAGCTTCAGCCGTTCTCTGCACCCAACCAGTGCACACCAACAGCCCCAAAGTCAAACGATAAATATTCCAAAGGCTGGTTTAAAACCTTGTCAGATTATTTCTTTTGTCAATATTTATTATCTCTGTATTAGGATCCATTACTCCTGTGAACCTCTTGCTCTGTTTTGCATACCATGATTGTTTCTTTATAATCTAGCATTACAGTTTGATCTTTTATTACATTGCTGCTGTTCAAGATTCTATAGTTAAAGTTGTGTCAGCACTTTTACTACAAAACCCATTTAAGAGGGGTTTATAACACAGCTATAAAGATGTACTACAGAATGAAAGGTGGTGTACAAAGTCTCAGCATGGGGCATTGTCTTTTTTTTATCACTTTTTAATAAACAAATTAGACTTGCTATTTTAAGCCTTTATGAGTGTAAAGCAATTCCAGTTTATAGGTTATTGCCTATATAATGTGGCAATCAACCGTTATTAAAAAAAAGTAAAATGAACCAACTTATAAGTACTATGATTAAAACTGATTATGGAAAAAGTGGAACTTAGCAACTGTAAAGGCAGGCAAATATACGTTTCCTTACACAAGTGAGCTGTACAGTGAGAATGTGCTGAGCTTTACAAACCCACTTTCCCCGAGGGAATGGGGGAGTCCAGCTTGGGGTGCAAAGTGTGAACCTGGAGTGAATTCCCCAGGCATTTCTTGTACCATGTTTATGTTGCAAGGACACTGGTTCCCAGTGAGAAAACCCAGGGTAAGGCATTCTCTGCTCAAATGTCACTGGAGCTGGCTTCCTGAAAAAGGGTTTTCAAGGGCAGGTTGCTCATGCTCCTCATGGATGTTGTGTGTTTTAATAAAATCATGCTGATGAGGGTCAGTGAAGGCTCCAGAGTGCCTGTTTTGGGCTGTAGTTCACCCTCACTGCCCTTCTAGACATAACTCAGTAGTGAGAACACTGCCTATCTGTTGTTCCTCATTAGTCACGTACAGCACCGTGTTTTGAGGCCCTCTGCAAAACCCCTCCATGGCTCAGAAGGTGCTACCTGCTTGAGTAGCTTTCCTTGATCAGCTGCTTCAAGACCCTGGGGTTTGATGAACAGTCTCACAGCTTCTCAGCAGTCACTCAACCCCAGAATGAGGGCTCAGAAACCAACTCAGGACCCACAGGAATAACATAATAATTCAATAATAATAACAATAATTCCATAACTGGAATAACATGGAATACTGAGTCCAGAGGGACTGCCAGAAAAAGCTGGTCATACTGCTTGCAGTACTTGAACCAGTTTGGATTCCATCTTCCTGGAATTCTGTGCTGCACCCTGGAGACATCCTTAGATACACACATTTCCCTAGACATGAGATAGACTAGGGGTGCCCCACTAAGTCACTGCATCTGTGAGTTCATTCATGGCCCTGGATTTGGCTGTGGTGTGAGGAGGCTGGGAGAGTTTCAAAGTATCCTGACTATGAAGGGCAGTTAAATAAAAAAAGGGCATTGGCTATGTACATGGATGGGTGTTATCTGTAGAGAGTCAGCAGTAAAACTCTAAAGCATCTCATGGTGTCTACACTGGGAGCAGATGTAAAGGCAGAGCTGCACCTGTGAATGTCCTGGATGAGACTCACTGGCCAGTTCGGATACCAAGAGGGAATTGCACCAGCACAGACTTCAGCCCAGGCTGCTCATACCTTCCAAAGGCCGTGGGTGCTTCTCAGCTGAAGTATGTGCTGCCAAAGTCTTGGCTATTAGCACTGCTACAAGTGAGGCAACAGATGTGCTACTGCCTGCAGTGCAGGGAGCTCTGAAGTCCAGGTTCCGCTGGCTTTTACTGAATCATGGATCTGAAGTCATTTTAAAATGTTAATATCTTGCACTCAGTGAAAATGGGGCTGTCTTGGATTCTGATCATGCAGGCACTACACAGATAACTTTACACATGGGACTTCTCAGAGCTGCCTAAATTACAGTATGTTATTACAAACTCCAGTGAAGGCTGGCACAGAAATCAGGAATGATTTTTAAAAACAGACCACAAATTCCAAAGGAATAACTAAAGGCAATGAGGGGAAAAAATTAAAAATCAGATTTTACAATGGCGCTAGCCACATATTAACAGAAGATCTCTTGTTGTCTTTCTCATAATTACCGTGTATTAAAAAGAATTCATATACTACAAATGCGCCTTCAGAGGAGATGAAACTTCAATTGTCTGCACATAAAATACCTGTGATGTATTTAAATAACCTTTTAACAGATGAACTATTAAATATATTTTCCAATATACCTGGGAAAGAATCACTAAATAGTAATCTTTTCCTAAATATTTAAAACAGCAATACACTGCTTAGGCTAAGTGTATTTCTACCAATTTAAATGGTTCTGTAAGAATTTAAAACAACCTTAAGCACCAAACGTAGAACTGCACAATCACCTCCCAGTGACCCTGGGTTTTTCCTCTTTTGCAAGGAAGGTTGCTGGCAGCAAGGTTGTTACACGAACTGACAAAACCGAGTGGAGACAGAGAGCTGTGCTTATTTAAGTCTCTTTTCTTCCATGCCACTCAGCTTCAATCCTGTGCCTGGCAAAACATCATCAGTATTCTCTGCCTCTTTTAACTAAAGGAAGCAAATCAAGAACCAGACAGGCTAATGGGAACTGAACCTCATTTCTTGGCCTCTGGCTGAGGCTGGGCAGCCAAGGGAAGGCAGGCGCTTGTGCGGGCCCCGCGCTCCCCCGGCAGCCGGGCCGGCAGCGGCTGCGCGCACACCGGCTGGGAGCCCCGCTGCTTCCCCGGCCTCCTGCCCGCCTGCCAAGCTGAGCCTGCGGGGCTCCTCCTCCACCTGCCCCAGCCAGTCAGGAGGTGATCTGTAGTGCTGTTATCACGGCTAGGTGAACAGTCCAAAACTCTCCACGCAAAAATGAAATTTTGGTAAGGTTCCACAAGAAGGGGGACCAAAAGAGGAATTTAATAAGGAAAGGGCATCCTCTGCACCCTTTCTGAGTTCCCTGTGAGTTGAGTCACATTTAGGAACTGTATTTCCAACCCTTTTCCTGTTAGCACTTAATCTGAGCCACATTCAACTAGAAATACCAGAGACATGTTAGAGGTAGGAAACTGAAAAAGCAACAGCTACTGACTAGAGCTGGTTGAAACGTTTTCAACAAAACCTGAAACCCCATGGAACCCACCTCGTTTCATATTTCACTGCAACTTGAAACTCAAACCAGATTTGTTGGAAGGTTCTCTGAGGATTGTGGTTCCAGACACAGCTGGCCAATCCATTTATAGTACACAACTTTTTAAAGTCAAATTGAGGGCCAGTACAGCTGGGATCTGTTTCACAATTCTGAAACCTAAAGGAGAAGGGCTGCTTGTCCTGCATACTGTCCCATGTGGCCTTGCCAGACTCTGAGCCCTGGAACAGCCCCACCTCCCTCTCACAGACATGCAATGGCAAGACAGGGCATATCTCTCTTTTCCATTTCCTTATGGGAAAACCAGACAGTTAAGAGACCCTTAGAGATGAAGAGCCAGGGGACGGACAGGTGCAAGGAAAGAAGCATCCTTCTTCCCCATCAGGAGAGGACAGGTTGCTCCTGCCATACACAGCCTGGTCTTGGGCCCATTTCTCTTCTGGCAGTTTGTCCAAGATTAAGTTACTGCAATCACCTGAATTACCTGCTGCATTGAGTCACTTGAGAGATGCTTTGCATAAACAGATTCTGCCCCTGAACTCTTACAGACAGTTCTCTGTTGTCATTCATGCTCTGTCTGCACAGCTTCAGACAGTCGGTACAAATGAGGCCATTTCTGGTCACTGAGTCACTGGTCGTAATTTTTACTGTTTTATGTTGCCACTGCTCACACACACATAGGTGCTAGTAAACAAAAAAACCCACTCATCCAACCTCAAGTACAGCCTCAACTGCCCCAAATGGCCACAAAGAGCAAGTACACAATCATCCTGTCTGTACTCAGATCATTTCACCAGCTTTAGTGGTGTGGACATTTAAAGCTACCTTCTCCTTTTCCCTTCTTTCTTCTCTCCCTCTGTGCTTTTCCAGGTCTAGTTTGAGTTTTGTTGTGAGGCACTAGATTCATTCATACATCAAAGGGAAATCGAAGGCATCAGAGCCCACATAGACAAAAAACAAAGGCACTGTTTACAAGGCAGAAACTTGCTGAGAGAAGCAGCTGAGTTTTGCAAGGCTCACCCACTGACTGCCCCCTTGGAGGTACATCAAACACCATTGCTTGCTCCATACAGTCAAACAGTTTTCTTTCAAAGACTCCTAATATAACGGATTATTTGTATTACTGTACTAATGGAAAGTCCCAGCCCTGACCAGTGCCCTGTACGGAATACCTCTCCCTTTGCTGAGTTTTGCTGGATGAGAAATAGTCCAGCTCTGTAGGCACAGAGGTCCATGTGGGCTAATCTAGATGGAATTAGGCTGGAAGGAGCTACTTCCTACCACAGTATCTCAAAACTAAGCATCCAGGTTAAGGATTAACCTTCCCTTGTTCAGGATTTGTATTGAGTCCAGAAAAAAAAAGGATCTTTTTTATCCTGATGAGCTCATGTCATATTTATTATACACTTAGACTAACATAGATTATTTGACCACATTTTTGAGGTCCTATCTTCTATTTCTCATTTAATAAATGTCTTCCTTTTTGAGCAGGGTCAAAAGAGACTCTGGCATGGGAAGGCACAGGCAAGCTCGCTGTTTCACACGCAGAATTGCACTTTCCAAGCCAAGTGTGGAAAGCCACGGCATATTCAAAACCCATCTTCTCTCCATCTGGCAGAGCAGGAGCTCAGTATCCTTCCTATCTTGTCATTTCACCAGACACCAGCATTTCCCCTTTAGCTGAGAATTATTAATTATTGTTAGAGTTTTGCTTTTGTGTGTTTGTTTTTGCAATGTTTTTGCTTGCATGCCAGGCTGCACACAATGTACCCAGTATTCTGGAAATACAGCTGAGTCGACCAGCCTCGCACTTCCCTTTGCTACACTAACCCTGTTCTTCAAAGCTGACATAAAAAAGAGGGGATAAGTATTTTACATGACACTCATCTCGCAGTCTCCATACAGTATGAATATGTTTTCTTCATTCCGGATAAATGTTTTAGCAATTAAGTGAAAAAACAGAAAAAAATCATAACCTTGTTGTTCCTCAAGCACAGAGTGCCTTGGACTGCAGAAGTACAGTGGACTTCCAGTCCTTCAGTCCTTTGCAAAACTTGGAAGAGCCCCTTCTGAGTCAGGAACTTTGGTTAGTAAGGTCAGGTTAGTATCAATAATAGCAAAGAGCCCAGCTCTGAGCACAACTCAGAGGAAGCAAACGCAAAGAACTGTAAGGATTTTGTTTGTACTATCAGTGCCATAAATGAGAACAAAATGGAGGGCACATAGCTGCTGGTTCTGGACAGCCTTTAGAGATTTGTTGCTAGTGTTTATTACACCAGACATATAATAATGGCATTCCTATTAGACTCAATTTCTCCACTCTTGGAAACACAAAACAGAGTTTAAACTCAAATAAATAGTTCCCTTTTAAAATGTGGATGCATTAATTTGGCTAACAGGATAATTGCTTTATTCTAAGGAAAGTATAATAAAGTCCAGTCCACAGAATATGATTCCTAAGGAATATGTTGGATGAACAAACCACACCTGCTCACACTGAGAAGGGCATTGCTTACCTGTGCCTTCTTTGGGAGAGCTGATTACTGTTTGCAGTGATGGGGATGTGTTTGCTTCACTGTGCTAGGTCAGCGAGCAAGAAGATTTGAGGCTTATTCAGAGTCTCCTCTTTCACTGGAACCAAGATGCAACAAACATCAATGAGGAGCAAATACAAGGAATGATGAAGAGGAATAAATGGTATAATGCAGAAAAAATGGTAAGCTAACAAAATAGCTATTTCACAGTTTAATGATTCTAAAAGAATCTGAAAGGTTTTAAAAAAAATCTCCACCTTTGATTTTGGCTATCACAGAACCCCTGCTGTCCCTGTGTGTGACTTACGGTATCACAGCAGACATTTCTTTAAGGAGATATTCAGGGAAGAAGAGCATTTAACATGTTCATTCAACTAAGGCACTTTACTTGAAAAGCTCTGGAGTGAAAATAGAGATGCATGTGAGGATGAAGTACCATGAGCTAGAACAACTGGTGTAAGGAGAAGAGCAAGGGGGCAACACAGCATTTTGAACTATTTTGCTTTATGAACTAGGTTCTGTGGCTGGGAAGGAGAACCCAGCAGAGCTTGACTGACTCTCACTAAGAGACTGCTGCTGGACACAAAGGGGAGCAGCAGGCTGCTGGAGCAGGGGCACCCCAGGCCAGCACCTCAGCAGCTGCATGTGCAGCTCCACTGCAGAGACAGACACACTCAGAGAAAGCAAAAAGAGGAAACTGGTTTTTGTTTCATCAGGAAAAAGTACTTGATATCGTGGAATTGTTAAGGGTAAGCTGAAAAAATCAAAACCCACCAGATCAATAATTCTGTGGATGTCAAAAAAAACCAGATGTTGCAGCTTCCAAAAGCTTTAGGCCTACTTCACTCCATTCTGTGTTACAGAATGTTACAGTCCCAAGAGCCTGACAATTAAGAAGCCTGTTTTCATTCCCTAGCAATAGAACTGTTCCTGGCCAGAGTGCCATGGGAAGAGCAGGAACAAAGTGTGGGTCACTGAACCTTTCCCCCTCTGTGGCAGAGGGCTGGGGAGGGCACACGTCCCCTCTTCTACCCAAAACATGGACACAAACTCATTCTCTCTTTTCAAATGTGCACCCAAATCTTGCTCCACATGCGGATCTAAAACTGCCTAGGTAATCTCAGGCAGGTATTGTAAGTATTTTTTGCTAATCAGGGATGGATATTCAAAATTCTCATTGCATCAGTTCTACTTCCTGCAATCATTTCTTCTATGATTTTTTACAGACTTTTACATCAAACCCCATGCTTTCTTGTAACACTTGAAATAAACCCCATGTGAATCTGTTTTTCTTAAGATCAAATTACTGCTTTCTATTACGTAAAGAAAATTAAAAGATACCAAATTGTTTGAATCTCCTCAGTGAATACAGTATATACTGAGAAAATATGAAGTTATACATTGATTCTCCTCCCAAATTCTATTACTTGGCTGAAAAATCTGGCCATAAATATCTCAGTTATCCTATATATATATATAGATAAGCATATATATATATACACATATATATATATGTAAAATCCATGTTTAACAAAGTAGCATTTGTAACACTTACCATGGCTAATAAACATTTTAATTATCGATTTCAGCTGAGAAATTCCTGAGGCTGAGCATAAACAAAAGAGATAAGTATCTGCCTCATGGTTAATGCTTCTATTCAAGTGTAGAGGTGAAGCTATAGATCCGAGAGGTAGAAAAAGCAATTTGCTATTCTCACTCATATTTAAAACCCTGTTAGTGGATTTGTGGGAAAAAATATCATATACTTCAAAAAAACTGGCCATGAATTAATGTTTATAGATTTTATTGCTTTTTCCAGCTCTATTTTTATTCTTTGTTCTTTCTAAAAGTCTTAAAAAACCCCTAGAATTACAATTTTCTCCCTACAGATGCTGTCTTATTCTATTAAACAAACATCGATCCCTTGCTTTTTCCCTTACCCAGCCCCCATTTTGTTTCGAATTGATGTAAAATTATCTCAGATACTTTTTGTTTAACATCAACAACTTCATTTCACATGGGTCTAATACAGAGTCCATAATAATAATCGTCATACTGCTGTATTTTACAAAAGGCTTAATTTTTTTCATTGCATAATGTTTCCTTTCCTATTGATTTTGGGCTAGACTTGAAAAGCACAGCCTGCTGTCCATCATGGGCAGCCCTACAGGGAGCTCCAACTGCTCAGTGGGAAGTATCAGGGAGGAGGTAGAGCTGATGATGTGCTCCTCAGGAACATACCCAGCACAGATGACCTTTCCCTGTGTGCAGACCTGTTGGGCTGCTGAGAGCCTTAGCAGGGAGCAGACAAACGTGTACTGGTGGCTCTGAAAGCCTGACCGGAGGTACTGTCACCTACAATAGCAGCCCATGAAACTTCCAGTTGTTCTGCTGCTGGAGGGTCTGCAGCACACTGGACTCATAGAGCACAGCTCACTCTATTGAGCCATCGTGCTTGCCCTCTGCATTTGGCAAAGGGCTTGCTCTGAAACCCAGTGAGAACAGCAAGACACTGCCCCAGCCAGGAGTGTGTGACTCTTCTCAAATCCACCTGCATCCGCACGGGGACAGCTGAGTGGAGCATATCTGTCCTGATCAGGAATCAATAGAAAACCCGACGTGGTATGCCCCCAGATACACATATTCCAACAGCTGAGGTTGTACTGAAACATCTTTTCTTATATGAGAATCAGATCAGGGCAACTGAGTCTTCAGATGAAACAAATGTATCACGTTTTGTTATTTATACTATACTATGCCAGGTATGATGATCCCCCCCTGAAGAGAGAGCGCACAGGTTGCTGAAAGCCTAGTTAGACAAAAATTCCAGGATTAGCACCTGCCCCATTAAAGTTCTCTTCCTCTTTTAATTTTATTTTCACTAGAAAGAAATTTCTATATAATTGAAATCTTTTGCATTACATTTTTCCTAGTCAGAGAGGACAAGTTTAGTTCACGGTTGTCCTGGTCACAAATGTGCTGGTGTAACAGGATGGAATGACTGGAGAATCAGACCTCAGAATGCTTCTCTTCCACTCCTTTTTCTGCACAATTATTTTGAACTTATTTTGTGACAAAGACAAAGACAACAATGCCCCTGGATTCACACTGATAAAACTGCACTGACTTCAGCAGTTAATGCTCGTTTAGCTGTTATTAAGTGCCCCGAGGGTGATATAAAGTCCACACCTAACATCTGAAACACATTCCAAGATCAACAATAGCAGTCACCAGATAATTTTCTTCTCTACTGAAGGTCGCTCTAAACTTTAAATGCTTCTCTTCACCTCATGTTATACACATTACAAATGACTGTTCAGTTGCTCTTATAAACTTAAATCCATATATTCCAACTTTGTACCCAGAAGGCAATTTACAGATTATAAAAGGCAGATACCTCTTTTGCAGCACACCTGCTCTTTTTACCATTCAGTCTGAGAGAAGGAGAAAGAACTGGGAGTTGGAAGACCCTGACACCAAGGATATACTGGTAATCAGTGATAGGAAAAGGTGGATCTATAAAAAATTCCTTTTAAAAACAATTGAAGGCAAGCTGATAGGAACACGAGCTGTGGTGGCCACTCTGATGGCTGGGGAGAGACGCTGTCCCCTTGCCCAGGCAGCATAAAGCGGCACATGTCCTGTTCTCACTCGTCAGCCCTAACAAACCCTCGGGTGTCCCCGGCTCCGCCCCCGGCTGCCTCCCGCACTGGTCTGTGCCCCCACCCCTCCCGCGGGGCTGTCCCCAGGACACCGGGCCGTGCTCTGGGCCAGAGGCGGCTTTTGCAACACACAGGCACCACCAGCTCTTGCAAAGAACCCTCCCGAGCCTTGCACGGTGCACCCGAGTCCTGCATGCACCCAGCTCTGCTTGGCTGCCTCTGCACTGGCCTCCAACAGGAAATAAAATGTTGAAGTACAGCACCCTAATCATAAGCAATCACACAAAGTCATGATTTTTAAAAATAAAAGTACATTGAGAACTTCTGGACACGTGCAACAGATAATTACTTACCTATGGGCATTGTCTAAAAGAAATTTTTCTAGTGTGTTTTCCCTATTGAAATACTTATTCCATAATCTCACTTCATACATGTTCACAGTAATTAGGTCAAGGAACTAGACAAACTTTTGTTGTTGTTGAAGCAAATCACAAATGATTCGTAATTCTGTTAGGAGTTTTCTTCCCTTTAAATAGTTGAAGACATTTATTATTGAACTTCCTGCTTTGACAGAATTTTATTAAAATAAATTGATTTTACTAACTCAGACTACTATATTCTGCTGAAGGCTAAAGCATCATACCTAATTTTTGTTCCTGATTTTTGTTACGAATATTTTTAAAAATTCAATAAGCCATTGACTGCAATATCCAGTATCACAAGTGCTATTGCTTTAAAAGGTTATAATCTTTTTTGTTATCAGATTTCAATAAACTAGAAATTCTATACAAAATAAAAAAAAATCTCACTTACTTTTAAAATATTCTTTCAGGAAAATTACATTTTAACAACTAAACAGAACAATATGTTAGATTACATTTTGAGCAGAATGTTTACCTTTCACTGAGTTTCTTTGCCAGCTGTGTCAGCATTGACTGTATAAAAAATATTAAAAGGAGCTGTTTATTTTTTTTAATTGCCACGCTCATGCCAAAAAACACAATGTGTGGGCTGGAGGCAGAGTGCTGGGAGCAATATTATTCATGTTAAAAACAGTTGCCTGATTTGCTTTCTTTGAAAATTAGGATACTAAAAATAGGAGCCCAGCGGGATTTGTCGATTGCAAGTTATGTTTTAAAAGCTGCTAGGATGAAACTTTTAAAAGACTTCAAAAAGATAGAACAATTATTGCTTGTCATTCACCTTTGGCCTGCATTAGACCTTTATTTTTGGAGAGTTACGTATTCAATATGGAGCTACCTCCTGTTTCTATGCATATGTCAAAATACTAGATTTTTAAAAGAAAATGTCTATAAAGATTGATTTACGTTTTATTTGTCTTTCTATAAACCAACTATCTTTACTCACTCTTCTGTTAATCATCATTAAAAATGTTGCGTTGCCAAACTCATATCAATTCTTTGTCGCTTGCTTTGTGAAAATCCTTCCCCACAAATCACCTTTGAACAACTCCGAAATTATGACACAATAATTCATCACAAAAAAGTTGTGTCAAGCCACTGTCCCACAGCAGTACCACAGCTGTCCCTCCCTTTATTTCCTTGTACTTCAGCACCTCGGTGCCTCTCCTTTTTTGCTTGCTTCACAGATGACCAAAGGCATGCTTCCATAAAAAATCCCAAACCACCAAACAAACACTACCAAAACCCCCAGGAACCAACAAAGCCCCAAAACACGTCAAAACCCTTGCATGAATAACAAAGCAAGAAGAAACTTTGCAGAGATTTTATCAAGCACTTTCTTTTCTATGAGAAATTATACATGACATTCACCATTAGAAAGCTGGCATTTGGACCTGCATTTGGAATGGGAAGCAATGGGAGCTATTGGGATATGCTGATTTCAACAGCAAATACAAGGAAAGAAATAAAAGATAAGCTGCTAATTTGACTCTGAGCACAGGGCCAACAAAGCAATGACACAGCTTGTAAGACCTACTTAAATTCCTAGCTTTGCCCACTGAATTCTGTTGAGCAAAAAGAAACTGTTTTTTCCAAACACTTCAGTGTTTCTCTTTGAGAGAAAGAATTTTTACGCAAGCATTTTCACACTGCACTGGTTACACAAACCACACATCTTTGAAAGGGGTGTGGGATTTTGGTGTCCATCTTAAGCCTGGTGGGCATTCTCCTGAAGGCACAACCTTTCATCAGGAGCGTGGAGGCTGTTGGAGGCGTTTCAGCTGCACCCCTTGCCAGTGCTCAGAAGCTGACAGCCCAGGCTCGTGCCGGGCTGCAGGACTTTGCAACGCCTCTGATCTCTGGCTGTGCATGACCTTGGAGTTTACTTAACCCCACAGCCTCAAACCTGGTTCAGCCCAACATCTCGACTGTGGCACTCAAGTGTCAGAGGAGACCAGCAGCAAATGGGAAAAGAGGAGAAGGCGGGAAAGAGGGATGTGGTAACAGAAAAGAGGAACACTGCATTCAACACTGTTCCAATGAACTTTTAACTAGTGCCATATTTTCCTTTGTCAATCATGATATGTATCACACTGCCACCCTTATATAAATACATTTTCTGTCCTTATCTGAAGCTTTTCTTAGAAGAATTGTACTTGAGTAAGAAACAAAGAGCTCAATCTGACTTTAAAAAAATATTTAGCATTAAGAGGTGATAATTATCTTCTGTCCACCATAAAAATTCAATCAAAGTATGAAAGCCTGGGTTTATCCTATACAAACCATGGAGAAACAATTAAGAGTGTGACAAAAAGCCATCGTATTTCTCAGGAGAGTTGACCCTGCTCCAAGGATAAAATGTTAACTAGTGTCCTGAATCCAGCTCTGTGACCTTCTGGAGCTGGAACTTTCAATTATGTCAAATTAGCTGCGTCACATGAGCTGGCTTTGTGAGAGAGGCTGGATCAATGCAGTGCATTTCACTGATGATGACAGTGATCTAATCAATCTCAGTCACTCCATGGACAGCAATGAGGTTGTGAAGTAAGCACAAAAAAAGAAAGCTGGGAGCTGTCATTGTCAGGGTTACCTAGAGGCTCCCCATTTGTGCTTTTCCTTTAAATGCTAATTTTAAACGATGAAAAAATAACACTAAGTAGCAATTTCCTAGAAGGAGTTTTGTCACATCTATTCAGACTTACATTCTGCTTGCCAAATTGCAACCTGATGTTCAATAATGCTGTTTTTGACACTTCTGTGTAATAAAAGTGAAGATCCTTCTTTGCTCAAGGATGTCTATGACACTTTTGACACTTCTCTCCCAGAATTGCAGGCAGCCCAGATGTTCTTTGCATTAAGAAGAGCATTGCCACAGCTGCCATGGAATGTCAGAAGATATTGGGCTCTAGGCAAAAGCAGCAAAGGGCATCTTTCCTCTTTTTAAGTGAGGAGTAATTTTTGGAGAGTAAAACCTTTTGATTGAAAATTAAAGCCTCAGAGGGACTTTGTAGGCAAGAGACACATTGCATTTTCTCTGCTCATGTTTCAAGGTAACTCAGAACCATTACAGAGCAGCTGTTTCCACTTCTGTTCAGAAAAATATTCCTTACCTCCCTATGCCAGCATGGCATTACTGTCTCTGCTGGACATCTGGATATTATGATACAGGCAAAAATGAAAATAACAGTAGGAGGTCCTGGTGATAGACTCAAGCCTTGATTTCTGCGGGCTCTCAAGGGTGCAAGACCCAGTCACTCCCAGATTGTTTGGGCTTCTCAAGACTTGAATCCAGGGATTCACATTCACAAGTGTCTCCTTCCACAGGAGTAACAGTTGAAGAAGCCTTGGCTACACGATGTCTCTGCAGCCCAGGATTCTCTGCAGCTGGGCTAAGGTAAATGTTTGAAGACCACAACATGTTCCTGGGAAAAAAGTGTCCCTGGGTAGAGCTGACCATATTTTCAGCATCATCTTTCTTATTTCTGTCCTTGTACTGTCCCCAAAACAGATGCTAGTTGGACTGTGCCATAAACTGGACTGTGCCTCTCCTTTATTTTAAACATAAGTAGGTTCTGCTCTCTAGCACAGGCCACACAAGCAGCGGTCCTGTGCACAACAAAGTGATCTAGGATGCAGGGTTCCATGGGTAGCTCCCTCAGAAACTCTCGCTAAATTTAAACTGAAGCCCCAGGGCTCACACGAAGTGTAGCTCCTGTCTGTGGGTGGGCTGACAAGTCACGGTGTTTCCCTTCATCCTGCTGCTCTTCAGCTCCATCTCCTGGAGTCACCCACTGCACTGGGAGAGCCACCTTCCCACACCCGTGCTGCCCTCACAGCAGCAACAGGTTAGCAGAGAGTCTAACTAATAAGTTTCCTCTGAGAAAAAAAAAGTGTGCCGGAAACAAAATGTTTAATTTGGAAATTTCAGTGCAGGGATCTATTTTTGAGTACTTGCAACAGAAGTTTCTCTGCTGGAAGGATTTTTATTTATTTTTTTTGTTTGCTACAGAAATCTGTGTGATTAATATAAATTTTAAAAGGCTTAAAACAGCTCAGAGAGCTGTTATTTATACTGCTTTAGACACACTCCAAAAGTTTAAGGTAGTCTCATCATCTTCCTTAAAATAACGTGAAATGGAATGGTATTTTCTTGGAAGAGTCACTGTTAAGTCTCTTCTGTCATATCCAGGGAGCTGCACAAGTGGCACAGGAATTTCTTTAACAACATCTTCCTGGGATTACTCCTTGCCTGATGTTCCTCCATGGCTGCATGGTGAGCTGGCAGGAGCAGGGTCTGTCGGGTTTAGGTGTTGGTTATAGACACAGCAGGAACAGCAGCAGCCAAAGCGAGTAGTGGGGAAAACTAATATTTTTGTGTGCTGCCAGATTGGAGTTCCTGTAAAACTCTTATGTAGCATCCACAGAGCAGTTCCTGTAAAACCTGTGGCGGCCATACTGTGATTTTTGTGCTGCACTGCCAAGCCAAAGGGGCCATCAAGGACCCATCAGCCTACCCAAAGAAAGGCAGTGAACATCAGCACGTGGTGCTGTAGCCTCCCACCAGGCCCTAAACGATACCTGAGACCCCGCCTGGCACTCCAGCCCTCCGTGCTCCCCCTGATCTCACAGGTGTTAAGGAGCACAGCAGAACTACCTAACACCTTACTCCAAATCCAGCCCAGCAATGGCCTGCAGCTGACCCTGGCAGGGCCTGAGCAGGTTGACTTTTTGGTCCGTGCTGCAAGTTTTTGTCTGTGTTTGGGGCAGCGTGCTACAGACCCAGCAGGGATGACGCTACTTTAGCACCAGTGGCCATGTTGTCTGCTCCTTTCCTAGACACATTCCCTAGTGTGGGTGTCACTTTCACAGTCAAATGCCACTGGACACAGAGTTATGGCAGTGATTACTATGGAAAATAAGAAATACAAGGACAAATCATTTTAACTGAAGCGTCAGCAATGGAAAATGACAGTCATCCTTAAATGTCATAGTGCCTCCCAGTTGGGCCTGGGCTGTGATGGCGAAGGGACTCCAGAATTGCACAGATCCATTATCCTCAATGGTTCAGGAGGACAAGCTCATTAGGAACTACAGCTTCATTAGGTAGCAAGAGCTGCCCTGTTGTCAGGCTGTGATCTATTCCTTATCCAGGATTGTGCCACAGATTTTCTCTCCCACCTCCCAACCAAAATTGACTACCACACCTCACTGCTTTTGGTGATGGAGCGTAGATCTCACTTTAAGAATTATAAGCTAGACTTTCAGTAATACCACAGGAAAATCTGCTAAACATTACTCAGTACAGCCCACGAGCAGCTATGCCCTTACTTCTCCTCTCTAGCATGGGAAGGGATCAGCTGCCAAATGGCTGCAAATAGCAGCAGCTCCCATTACAGGGCTAATCCGTGCTCAGGGATTGCACACACCTGAGTGAACAGTAACAACAGAAACATTGAACCACACCTCTGCAATATATATTTACCTTCTAAGAGATGCCCACATTTACAATGTAAATCAAATAGTAAAATGAAACCACAAACACCAATTAAAAATACTATTTAAAAAAATCACTGTTTTGGACACACTGGAGGCTACAGGGAAAAAGACACGGCACTACTTTTTTCTATGGAAATCCTTTTTCCTTTTAAAATTTGTTTTTTAAAGGCTACATGAATTAACATTTAATCTCTCATTATAATGTTATATAGTATTTACAAAGAATTGAAAGAGTCAGAAAATAACAATATCTTAGAAAGTTCTATGTTATTTCTTAGGCTTCCAAAAGAAGTGCTCAGATGTAATAGCTTAAAGCAAACTTCAAAAGACTCAATACACCAGCAGCTGCAGCAAATACATGGCTTTTTCTGTTTTAATTATCTGTTCCTTCTAATAGGTTTTACAAGACTTATATATGAATAGAGATCAGAGGAAGAGACAGATTTTATATTTTACCTACACTATCCTGAAAACGGGGTAATAATTATAGAAATGGCTGAAGCTTGCATTGTGGTTTGTTTGTACAAGAGAAGAACTCCCCCCATGTTTCTCTTCTCTGAGTTCAATTATTAACTCCACTTAAAACCCAATCCTTGTGCGTCTGTTGACAAAAATCTCTGCAATATAAAAGATTTAATAGCAATACTTGGCATAAAATATTTTGGCAAAATGAACTGAATATCACATCAAACACAGTTGAAAGGCAAACCTCCCAGCCAACAGAGCAGTTTTATCAAACTCCAGATGCCAGAGTTCTTTTATTGTGGCAAACTCAAAATTACTTCTATCTTATAGAATTTCTTTGGTCAAGGTGAAAGCGCTTTAGATATTGTTATTTGTCTTCTTTGCAGGGGTGTTGTACATATTCAATTATGGCAAGACTCTCTGCTTCCCTGCTCAAAACTCTAAAATATATTGCTGTCCTGTTTCACAAAATTTAAAGCTGTTCTGATGAATACACAACTTTCATTTGGAGTTTAAAAAAAACCAACCTTTCACGCCTCATTTATTTAGAAGCTCTTTGCCTTATCACTGCTCTTGCTATTTAAAGCACTGCTTTTCTGTTTATCAAAGCCAACTTTCTTCTTGCTCCTTTACATTTTTAAAGAAAAAAAATTAAAAAGCAACCTTTCCACTGACATTATTCTCATAACACATACCAAATTGATTTGAAAACATTAGATTTGCCAAATTTCTCCTGCATGTTGAACTGGAATCTAAATATGACTTCTTTATTTATGTAAGTAGAGGCTTATTTATTCAAGAGACAATTTTTTGGTGGATTTTTGTAATGAGTAGAGTGAGAGCAGCTAAAAAAATTGAACCAGGTTTTGGTTTGGTTTTTTTTTTTGAACATCAATTTTCAAGCAATTTTTGGACATCTAATTGAACATGAAGTTAATTATCTGCTTACAGGGACTCCTTTGATGTGTGGCTCTCAGTGCAGAGGCTGTAATGTGTGCCCAGAATCACCCCTGTGTGGGAGAGGGGGGAGTTCCTGCACTGACCATCCTCAGCCAGAGCTCCAGGCCTTTCCATGGAGGCTCCTCCGTGCATGTCCACCAACGGGGCCAGAGGGAACCCGCAGGAGTGGGGAATTCCCTCACTCACAGGCAGCTTTAGGCCCGTTTATTACAAGAGGTGGAAGTCCAGTAAGAAATGCATCCAATAAACTGCAAATATAGTCTCAGCAAAAATCCCCATTTTCACTCATTTTTAAATTCTCAAAACCTGCAGCTTTTGTGCTGAGCTGTTTCATGATTTCAGCTCATATTTTTAAAGTTTGAAGGAAAATCCCTTTGGAATTTTTTATGTTGTGAAAATGGCTGATGTTGGGAGCCTTGCATTTGCCTGGGTTTTTCACCCCATGCCAGAAGTCCTACACTGCTGTGCCTGAGCCCTCCTGCAGCGAGGGCAGAGCCCCGAGGTGCTGGGATCCTGGCTGGGACCAGGTGAGCAGTCCCCACCTAAGGAAAGGGACACAAAATTGAGCCAGAGGTAACAGAAATAGTTAAGACTCCATGGAGCCTACAGAGAGCCCTGCATGAAGTCAAAGGCCTGTGTTTCTGGAGTTGGTTGCAGAAAGCCCAGTTGTTTCTCAGCTGAGCTAACACCCAGAGGTAACGAGTTCCACCGTGAGCACCTCCATGCTGCCAGAGCACCCAAAGCACCGCACACCTCCCCTGAAAAGTCACCTTGTCACCGAGCTGAAACTGCACCTGCCCACTGCTCCCCCCCCTCACACTCAGTGCAGTCCTGTGCTCTCGTCACTCCACTCACTACGGGCAAAAATACCAGGTCATTCCTAACACAGGAGCCCATCATCTCTCCCAGCCACAGCGTATCATGTACACATTGTCTCTTTTGTTCATACTACAATTCACATAATTTTGTAGTTTAAAATTATTCCTAATTAGTACACACTAATATGAAAATAAAAGAAAATAAAAATAAAGTTATGAGTATGCAATTAAACTTAGAAAACAGACCAGAGGGCAAATGCCTAATCCTTTATAGACGCTCTGGTGTAAATGTGAAGTTGACTTCTGACATCGGTGGAATACCTCCAAATTTATACTGGCAGAAAGCAGACAATCTAGCCAGCAATTCCTAAAATAAATAATTGAAATAACAGCTCTTGAAAAACATTTGTAACATAGATAAAAATATTAACATGTTGCAAGATCTCCAGACAAATCAGGCAGGATTGCACTGCAGTTAGAAGTGATATTCTAATGAAAATATAGACATGGGTTTAGTTTAAGTGAGAAATAAGTCTCTCAAATATCAAACACTCTTTTCTCTGCAAGAAACATCTCTGTATTCTCAGTACCTGCACTGGTCTATGCAATGTGACATCTGTTTTTTGTACAGATGTGAAAAAATGGGATGATAGAATTGGTTCTGAAATTGTTTCCTACCAGAGGTGTCCTATTCCACTAAAAAGGATTCTGTTTCTACTTGAATTCTGTTTTAGGCTAACTCTTGTTTAATTTTATTGTTTATGTTAAGGTGCAAACTTGCACTAATATGAGCTGGTATTTTCACAAGAGTTGTATGTCATATTCTGCCCTTTAGTTACCATAAAATCCTGCATTCTGCACATGTCCTCAGTTAATGTGAATTATTTGTTAGCTGTTAGGTGGATTTATGCCTTTCATCTTAGCCTGAACTTCTCTCATGAGCATTGAGATAAATTATTTTGCAGGCGTTCAGGAGCTAAGCATCCAATGGTATTATGTTAATATTTCACGATACCTCTATACATGCATCAAAAGACTGTGTTACAGTTTACTTGATTTTTGCTTTACTATATAAATATGAGTCTTAACGCCAATACACAAGTTCCTTTTTTCTCCACAGTGTTTAAGATTCTGAAGTCCCGTTGATGCCATAATTGAGGTTAAGCCTGTGCCTAAGTGCTGCCTGAGAGGGGTCCCTATTCCCCAACGTGCTGTTTGTCTCTGGTAGCTGATGGAAGATTGCCTTACTCTTTGCTCATTAATATAAATACAGCTCATCCTCTCTTTGCAGAGCTGTGAGCCACAAAATCAGGTTTATGATTGTATTATTTATAGCCATGCACATTTTAGGAATATTCCACACACCTATTTGTGCAATTATACCTAAAAATGTAGTAATTCACATTTCAAATATTTGGGGGCAAATAGAGATTTCTAACTTTAACGTGCATTTCAGTGCACACAACAGGGGCAAATTAAGATTAAGCACTGAACTTCAACTCTGTGTTTCCTGTCTTTGAGCTTCATTGTGCCACCTTAATATTGGGTTAACATAGAACGTACATAGAACATTTGTTACGAGATTTGTGAATAAGTGATTCTCATCTCCTTTGTAAGGAAAATTGACTCCATTACAGGAGAGAAGAGACATCAAGCTAACATTACATGAAGTCATAATCCTCTATTGAGACACTGCACAATGACATTGTTAACATTAGTATGCAATATTTATTACAAATAAAAGAGGCTATTGAGGCTTTCAACCCATAATCAGCTCTGTGTGGATGACTTCACTGTAGGAACACAGTGGAGTTATAATGAGGATAAAAGATTTATTTATACCTAAACATGTTCTCATTAGTAATTCTGCACTAGCATGTAACAGATACAATGGAAGGACCAGTAGGGTTTTTGTGGGTTTTTTTTGTGTTTGTTTCTTTGGGGTTTTTTTGTTTGTTTTAAATTACTACTTATTGTTTGCACGTTGACTATGAACATTTAGTCAGAAAGAAAATAAAGAAACTAATTAATGAGTTTATTGTACGGTGTACTATTAATTCTCATGAATTAAGAATGATTCCATTTTTACGGAATACAGTATCATCCCACCGCTCCATAACACGGAAATCCAGTGAGCTGTTAACTCAGACCTTGGTAAAAAGGGGACTTGTTTTTGGAGAGATCCTACCTGCACATGTAACATACAGTCACAAAGCACAGGGTCATGTAGGATTTCTTAGGGACCTGCCTTTATATACTTTTTTCCAAACACCGTATTTTATATTCCTTTTAACAGAAAAGGACTGACCCTCACTCCGTGGAAGGCACCCAAACAGTTGCCTACAGACCCTTCCAAGATCTCTCATGGAGTCTGGGCTGTCATCTCACAGCCCATTTGGAGAAAATGAAACTCAGCTTAATGCCAAATCCTCTGCACTGCCTCACTTTGTCTTTCTGACATAAATCTCTCCCTCCTCCCTGGGGCCTGGACTTACTTCCAGACTAAAGTTTCACATTTACCTTTGCCAGGTGAAACCTAAGAAAAATAATGCAGTGGTTCAAATATATGTGCACACGTCACGTTTGAATACCATTGGTTTTGTTCAAAACCAAATCTTCTTTTCTGGCTGGTCTAATCTGTTGCTTTTAATTACTTTTTGATGTTCTCAAACAGATCTATTGGTAAAATCTTAAAGGTATTTGGGGATATTTCACTACTAATGGACTTACAGTACAAGAAGTGTTTATATACAATTTGGTCAACATTCTCTGTGTAACAAGAACCCATACCACAACCACTACTTAACAGAATCACTAGGAATAAATGTTCAAGTAATGCATTATTTTTTATCTTAGGAGAATGAAGTTCATCAGGTATTCATTTCTCATCTTGGGAATTACACTGACATGGTTCATCTCTTTCTAAAACTGTGTTTAAGTTGATTATATGTAAGCTAACTGATAAGAAAATCTTATTCATATTGAAAAACAAATCATTTAATTTAGAACCACTCAGCTCAGGAGGGAAAGTTCTTAACAACAATTACTGAGAGATCTGAAGAATTCTACTCCACCTTCAGATGTAGATAAAGAAAAAAATTACTTTTTCTGTTAATTTCAGCTGTTCATTTTTAGCAATAAAATCTCAAAGTTCTTTCTTGAAAAAGATCAACTCCTTGAGAAATACTTTCCTTAGCATTCTGTGGTCTTAGTCTTCCCCTTTTCTTCAGTCTTTGTTTGTATACAATTTTATTTATTCTACTGAAAGTGGGATTTAAAAAAAAATAAAAAAACCCCTTGAATTTTGAAAACCAATACATTATTCCTAGCCAGATCTGCTAAAGGAACTAGCTGTAAAAACTTAACACAGCTGACATAAGTTTCTTTCATTTCATATGCTCTTTCTGTCACCATACTTATAAACCCACAGGCTCCATTTAAACAGATACAATGCTGAGAGCAAGTAAGTTCTTGTTACAATACAATGGAACAAAAAATACAGAGATTGTATGAGTTCATGTAATAAATACAATGTCCTATTTAGATCTTACTACTCTAGGGTATTTTTGCCTCAATTGTGAAAAAGTGCCTTAACTGAACAGAAAGATGACTTTCATAATTAGATTAAATTCTTCCCATTAAAAGAAGTAAATACTTGTATATACATAATATTATACAAGTGCACAGTGTAGATTTTCAGACTATCCATTTAGGATACAGATTATGAGCTTCAGCACACGAAGTGAAATTTTTTAGAAGTATTTCCAAGTTTATAATTTCAATTATTTTGTGCTAATGATGCACAACACAACCAGGCTTGGAAGGTGGCCCCTACCACCTCTGCTATCAATTGAGCTGTCAACTCTTTAATCTCCAAGGGCCCCGACCAGGTCCTACTAAATGCAGTGGACACATTCCCCCTGAATTCACCAGAAACCAGATCCACAAAGATCTTAAATTCAGTTATTGAAGTAATATTATTTTCTTCTGATTTATGCATTTTTCAGGCATAAAAATAACCCAGTTTTGTTTCTTTAATGGGTTTTTCACAGTAATCTGGGTGGCTGATGCATCTGCAATCTGACAGAACAGATATCTCTTTTTGCAGAGTGTGTATAAGTTTCCCCATCTATCTCAGAAAAAGTCTTACAAAGCTATTCAGAACTCAGCACACGTTCTTTCCTCTTCACAACTCATTTTCCTTTTTTTTTTTTTGTGACAACCTAGGCAATAATTCACAGCTCACTGGGTCTCCTAAATAACCCCCTTTATATTTACATGGTAGGCATTCCCCCCATTACCCTGCGGGATTCAGCCGTATTGGCAGGCAGTCATTAGGAATTCTTAAGACCATGGAGGTTTAACATCCCCTTCTCTAGTGTCTTTGAAAACACCCTGGATGGTTACAATCTCGGCAAATATATAGAAAATCTCGACAATTTAACAATAACATAAAATGTGTCATTTCGTAATTTCTAAGTGGTTCCTTCTTTGGGTCCCATCCAGACTCACACATGAAGCCTTTATGGCTCAGAAGCATTTCTGCCAATGGAGGATTGTTATGTTTCTTTCTCTTGTTAGAAAAACGAGCAAATCACACCTGCCATTGATGAATGGCAAAAAGTCCTTTTAGGAAACAGATGAATTAATATAAAGGTAGTAAGTGCATTATGAGAAAGATGCTGAAATCTATCTCTCACAGAAGTGAGATTTGCACTAGTAGGTCATTTTTTTTCACCAGAACGACATGATCTGAGCACAAAAGGAGAGGCAGATTTCCAGGGTTTATGGTCTTGTTCTGACTGAGGAAGCTCCCTGCAACCGACTTCCTGCACCGCCTATGGAAAATCACTGGAGACACAGCTCCACAGCCTGCCTTGCCACTGACATCTCTCAGCTGGGCACTCCCTCCTGCCCTTCCCTTCCCTAACACATGGATTACAGGAATAACAACACCTCCTCAAATCCTTTGGTCAGTGCCAAGTTCTATTATGGAGGCTTGGAGGAATATAAAAGGAGAAAGTAGAGGAGTTGATTCGTGTTAGCCTTGCTGCTGCTCGGCTCCGGGAGCTCCACTTGCTCTGAAGAAATCTCCAAACAAACCTGGAGTAGCACATTGCCAATCACACCCACAGCAGTTTGCATCCCATGAGCCTTGAACTGACACAAATGTTCAAAACTGGATTTACTGACTGCACGGACAAATATTTTAAATTAATATATCAAGAGGCTTACACCAGCAAAAACTCTCAAGGAAAGTGATTTCATTTTGAAGATGAAAAAAGAATACAACCACCCTTTTATTTACAGTTGGACTGTTCTCCTCTTAGTATTATCTGAACGTTTAATTGGAGTATCTGTTTCTTTGATGAGAACCAGAGCCTGCATGATACAATGCCTCGTATGTGTCACATACGAAGTTATTAGATATGTCCAGATTTAAGGAGCAGATTCTGGGTAATTCTTAAAATTAGAGCCATTCACACTGATCCAGAAGCCATGACAGAATATGAAAAGTATGCAGTGACAGTTAAATCTGCAATGTCATTGCTCTTGGTAGCAAAATGAGTAAATCATAAAAAATTAGTGAATATTTAAGACAATTAGGCACTTCAGTATATGTTTGCCATGTTTGCCAAGTCCAAATAACATGCTCTGAACAATTCACCACTACAGTTGTAAGGAAAGAAAAGGGTCCAGCCCCCCCCAAATTGTTTGGAATTTATAATTTTAAATGCATTGGTAATGCTTTTTCAAAAGCTGATTATTTGTTTAAAGTTCAAGTAATAAAGTAATATCACTCTCTTGAAAGAAGGCCTGGGTGCAGAGTGGTATTTTTGGATGCTAATTGGTCATGTGTACCAGCCATTCATGAAGCACATGCTAAAAACACTCAAAAGTGTTCGGAAATGCCTCTCTAAGTCATAAATCTTTTACAGGTAAAATTATGTGAGAGAAGGAATAGAAAAATCACATTCAACATCTGGAGTCAGATGAGTTTACTGAAGTAAAATTGCAAAATTAAATTTAGATGAACTTAATTAAAAAAGGGATCCAATTTAATATGGACATTCATCAACTTCTCATTGAAAACCTTTCTTGCCTCAAGAAAATATAATAAAGTACGAACACAAAACCCATATAAAGGCTGAAATGAAGTGTGAAGGGATGGTCAAATAAAGAAATGCAGGAAAAAGGAACACTCTCTTTTTTCCTCATTTTAACAGATGTCCATATACACACTTTCCTTTAATTGCACAGAATACTGAACTATTTTTAAACTCCACAGCAGTTCAACAAGCGAGCTGGTCATCTGTATGCCCTGAAGGTCATTACTCTTCTGAGGCATATGCTACGCATTTGCTGAAAACATGAATATGGAAGTTCCTCTTTCTCTCTCCCTCTCTGTCTTTCTAGTCGGCCAAATTTTTCTCCTCGGTCCTAAAGGACTTCATCTAACCCAGCTACAGTTTTTAGTGCTTAAATGTCCATTACCCCAGTGGCTCTTGCTGAGGTCCATGGGAGTTTTGTCACACGGCTGGGCCTTAGGTGACTTATAATGGATTTTCATTTGCCTCAGCTAAGAGATAACAAATGCAGCTCCCTTGTTTTCCTTTGATAGGTCATTCCTGTCTTGCTTTTTTTCAGGGGAAGAAGATCTAGTAGTTTAGTCCAGCCACTTCGGGCTTTCATGAATTCTGTCTGTCAGAATAGCATTGACTTCCAACTCTCTAAGTCACAGTGCTTATAGATTTTAGCAATGTCAAGTTACAATTTGAAAAGTTAAGAATAGTGTTGTTGGGATCATATTATTTCCTTACAAAACTGCCTTGATGATTTGTTGTTCTGCACACTGGTTACGTGATCAAGTAACATGATATGAATGCTGTATTCTTTTATTTCTAATAAAGAACATTGCTAGAACAGTATGCTCTGAGGGAGATACTGTCCTTTATTAGAAACACATTCCCACATTATAAAAGTCACCCAGCAATAATGAAATGTAATCTGTCTTGAGGATTCATGATAACACAGTATTATGCTCATTTTTTGTATGAATAGAGCATGACTGAATAGGAGTGCTATTGTTGTTGAATACATCTTTAAACTGAAGCAGAGATTTTATTGAAGTATTTGGTTAATGATAATAAATTGCTAGAGGGATGTTTCCATGTCAGAAAAGTTCTTGCTTTTGCAGTGTAATTCAAAAAAATATGCTCCTCAATAGCCCGTAACTGTAAGGACTTGGAAGGGATGGTACTTGACACCTGTGTCACAGGGATCCAAAGCAGCAGGAGCGCGACAGGCCGGGCGAGTGCGAGGGCCGCCCAGCGCGGCTCCAGCAGCGGCGCTGGGGCTGCCGGGAGCAGCAGCGCCACGTGCGGCCCTCCCGCACCTGCCCCTGCCCCGGGCCCAGGACACGCCCTGAGGCACACAGCAGGACAGCGGGAATAGCTGTGACCACAGGGCTATCACAGACGTACAATCTAAAATTAGGCCCTTTTTCCTGAAAAAGCCGAGCACTTTCGCATCAACACGAGTTCCTGCTGAAGAACTGTTCCACTCTACCCAGCTACCACGGAAGGTCTATTCCAAATGATGCAAAAGTACAGCAGGATTCAGCTGATCCCTCTTCCCTTCCTTTTACAAAAGCTGGGAAATCATCTCTCCAGCAGGACTTCTGTGCCTCAACATGCAGATAGATTAAATCTCCCTACAATTTCTCCACAGCATGATTTGAAAATCTGACTCAAGGTTTGATCAGTCAGACTAGTTACAACAAAGAGAGCATTAGAAGGGAAAAATAATTTGTAATTTTACAACTCCTTGCTTTGTTTTCAGCAAGAAGAAGCCACTGGATTTCCTTTTGTGCATTTTATTTTCTCTTTGGAGTCTGCCCAATGGTTACATTCTCTGAAAGGTGCAATGTCAAACCTTCTGAGTGCAGTTACATTAGCAGAAAGGACAATAAAAAAGGCCTTTTGATTTCAGTCTGACAAAAATTGCTCAGAACATGTGTCCTGAGCTCCTGAGCTCAATCTTTTGCAGATCAATATATGTTCTTATTATCTCTCTATCGTTGTATTGGTCAAGGAGAAGTGCTTCATTTTTCACACAGATTCAATTTTAGTGTAACATAACAGAAACCAGTAATATTCTAACATGGGTTACTATGGCATCTTCAGAACTTACCACTGAGACCGAATGTGAAGATCCTTAAATTGCTGGCATCAGTGTTCCTGTAAACTCTGGCACAATTTCAGATGGGTTATCCTGCCAAAAGTCAGAGGAAAACATTCATCAGACAGATGATTATTTTTAATCACACTTACCCAGTACCCGTGAAAGCCTTACTTTATAAATGCCTGCTGCAGGTTTAATGATAAGACCACCACAATAGCTCTGAATGCAACACACCTGCACATTGACTTTTCAAGTGACTGTGAACCTGAATACTGATTCTCACAGGGTACTTTCTACGGAAAAAATGTCCTTTTATGAAAGCAATCCAACAGATTTTACCAGAAAAGAATATCAGTGTATTGCATTATTAGTTTTAATAAACTTGGATAGAACAACGCCTCCTGGAAAAAAAGCAAACAAACAAAAATGCACACAGTTGGCCAACCCTAAATTAACAAAGAGTACAACTCATACACAGTTCATTTTCCTTTCAGATCAAAGGGGTTTTGAAGTTCAAATAAATTTGCCTCCTAATAGTTTTAGTACAGGACTATCTCTCTTAACATCTGAAAAATAACATTCAGAGTTGGCATTTAACAGCTTATTTGTATTGCAGCACTTCAGGAACAAGCAAACTTGTAATTTCCACCATATGTGGAACATTTCTTTCATTAAAGTATTGCTATTTCTCGACAAAAAAATGGACTGAGAAAAACTCCAGCAAAAGGATTATTAAAAAAAAATACTTTTATAACATAATTATTTTTGCATAAATTTGCATATGGTACTGTAAATACAAATATGTACATGTATACATTTGTTTCATTAATGTTTGCATGGTTATTTTATACACTGTTTAAATTACTTCTGTTTAGGAGAACACGAAAACTATCTTGAAGTGAGGGCAAAGAAGAAATGGAATTGATGACAAGAAATACATAGGCAGGTGGAGCAATGTTCTTGGGTCAGACCAGTTTTAAGATCTTGTAGCACTCAAATTCAAGTTGTCTCTACAATGACGGAGCAAATTCCAAACAACAAAAAAAACCTGTAAGGAACCAACATCAAGCCCTAGTTAAATACAGAGGGTCTCCACAGCTCTCCTTTCCCTTTGACTCAAGCTCCCAATGAAAATATTACCATTTTCACTATATAACAACAAATTCCTTAGAGTGAGAATTTCAAAGACATGTAGGGAACTGGGTGTCTAATTCCCCCAGGCAGTTTTGAAAAGTGCATGATAAATATACTATATAGCTCCTTATACATCAAACAATATCCCAGTGCACTTCACATTAATCTTTAATCTAGACACTTTAATTTTCAAATCTTCATACAATAATCTTCAATGAAAGGTTCTTTCAGGCAGTTTACAGTATATTTAACACAATTTAAAAGCTACAAGTGCATTGCCCTAGCTGCTAATATCCAGAAAACGTTTTATAAATTAGATCAACCACAACCTGGCCAAGGTTTCTGTATTTTTAATATCATTGGAGGGAGATTACAACGAAAGGGTGCTGGAGGGAATGACTTAGCTGGTTAAGAACCCCAGAACCACAGCTGCTGATCCCAGGGTTTATTCAGCGTTTCACTTTTTCCAAGGTAAGGACTTGCATCTCTTCGAAGGTATGAAAACAGCGTATGTTACAGTGTATACTGCTCTGTTCTGGCAGCTCTCTGTGCACATCTGGACATGGACATAGTTTCCATATCTGTATTTTTGCCAAAAATATTAACTGTTAGAATAGTGTGCCAGGCCCATTCTGCAGGGATATAGCCATGACTTCAGCTGCTGCTGGCCTTTACTGTTCCCTTCACTGCTGTTGACCACAGCACCCCCGAGTTCTGCTCACGGAGCAGGACTCCACAGCATTGGCTCTTGCTAAATGCACAGTGGAAACACTCTCAGCATTTGTACAGTGGATTGAGGACAAAAAGCAGTAGGTCAGCATGCAGTAAGAGGGGAAAAAAAGAAGGTAACAGCCATTATAACAAGCAGTAGATTTCTGTAGAGAACCTGGTAAAGGCACATTTTTAGGAGAGATTTGAAGAAGCAGCTTTGCAGAAGCACCTGGAGTGTTCCAGAGAAAGCACAAAGGTGCTGCCGTGAAAACAAGAGTAGAGGAGGAAATCGACGCAGGAGGGAGAAAGGGCAAATGAGCTGCTGAAAAGAGAAAAGGAAGTGCTACCCGAGAAAAAAGGTCAGTAAACAACTTCGCCAAAAAAAGAAAAAACTAAGAAAATTACTTTTCTAACATCATTATTTGATTTGGGTAAGGTAATCTTTGGCTTCCCTGTAACCTCCTACAACTGTAGATGTGAGAAGGCAAATTCACCAATAAGCACATGGAGGAAAGGGTAGTGCTCTGGAAGCCAAAAGAGCACAGCATTGCAGTATGATTATTGAAGTTAAAAAGCTGATTGATTCACAGGGTCACAGTGGAGTACCCACTGATTAGACTGGAGAAAGTTACTACAGAGTGGTTTGAGCAGTTCCCATTGACTGCAAAGAGTGGGAAGTAGGGGGAAATGACTGTAGCAAGCTCCATGCATTCAGGGCTGAGAGCCTCTTAGAAGGACAGGTTGGGTAAATGCTGGGATATTTGAATAAGTGAAAGGCTAAGGCAAGCTTGAAAATTTTTAAGAAAAGAGAAAGAAGAGAGTGACAGATTGGAGGAAAAAAGAGATCAGATGGGGAAATGCATTAAGAGGGTGAGCAGAGGACAGCAGTTGGCAAACTTTATAACTTGTGACAGGCTAGAGGACTGTTTCAGAAACAGAGAAGCCAGTGAAGGGAGCAGTTATGAAGATCATATGTTTATCATTTCTCACTGGGAAGAAATTGTCAAGATCCTTCTCAGAAAAAGAAATTGTGGTGGGAGAAGAGGCTTTGAGGAATGAGTCAAAGGTGGTGAAGAGGAGATTAGGACTGTGGTGAAGATTTCAATTACAGTAGGTAGGCAACTGATAGAATTGAGAAAAAAGAGTGGCTGCGCCATGGAGGGAGTCAGCCTGGTCACAAGGTTTCTCTGCTAGAAATACCCTGTTGCACAAAGCAACAAGCAGAGAAAGTGTCTGTGGGAACAGCGGTCTTGGCGGCTTTGAGCGATTCCGAGAGAAGGCAGAAGCTGAACTCAATCAATTCAAGAACATCACTTGCTTTTGTGCAAGGAGACCGAGGGAGGAGAGACAGTGAAGAAGTTGCTGGGCATTTTCCACCCTTGCTAGACCAAGTCGTAAGTGGGTTTTTATTTAAAACTCTCATGTGTCTGTCACAGGTCAATAGAACTTGACAAGTGGATGAATTTAATATACTATGAAGTTCCAGCACTTCGAAGATGATTGCAGGTCCACAAAAGGTCTCTGAATACCTGGTTTATATTCAGACATGACACCTGAACTGGCTGAAAGATTTGGGCATATTTGTTCCACTATGCTTTTTATCTCAGAAAAATACTATGATTTGTACTTTGAGGAAAAACATATGAAATATTTCATATTCATGGGACATATTTCAGTGTGAGGACATGAAGAGATGGTGATTTGGGTTCAAATTTCCATTTTTTTCATGGTCAACTCTATTCTAAGGCTAGAAAGATGTACAGCACATTTCTGGCAATGCAGATGGTTTTCAGCACAGAGTTTTGAGCAGAGGCAGCAGCGAGCCCCTCAAAATATTGTCAGAAAAATGGCTGATACAATGGCTGAGAAAGCTAATGCCATGATTTCTGTAAGGCAAGTTTATAGTCCTGGGAAGCAAAGGGAACTTGGGGATTATAGGGACACTTATGGTCCAGGAAGCTTAGTGAAAGTAAACTCCTGTAAGACACTGAGAAAAGACTGTTTTTTAAATAAAAGTATTTTCATATAAAGGATTCAGTTGAAATTTTACACTGTTTTGGCAAAGTCAGGAGTTGAGACTAAAGGAGTGACAATGAGAAAAATGGTCAAAAATTTGAGTGAAAAAGCTTTAAGAAAGACATTCTCAAGTGACACCCAAATGCACATTTAAAGGGAAACAATCAGCTGAGAGGACATAATTGATGATTCCCTAAAAATGAAATTTATATTGCAATTCGCAAGGATCTGTGATGGTAGTCATGACTGCAGCTTGCTGAGTAGTGTGTCACAGATGGTATCAAGTATGACAAAGAGAAAGTCCTTAGCAAGAGGAACATTAATCTCAAGCAAACATTGACACTTTCAAAACACTTTCAAAAATTTAGAGATAAGAAAGAGAAACTAATGGCTGAACTGGTAATACCTTAAAAATCCTCTAGGAATCCAATGCTTAACTTTACACCTTAACTTTGCTGAATATATTATCATAAAATATTCATTCATTTACACATCATTAGATTAGTCTGTGCAAACTATTTCCTGACACAACAGAAGAAATCCAGTAGCACCAAATACAACAATTTAGAATGAGATTTCTCACCATTTTTCCTTTCCTTCATGAATCTACTCTTTATCTATTTCCATGTAAGTGCATTGAATTTACCAGAATTTTCCAAAATAAAATTTATTTCTTTAGATGTATATGCATACATCAAAAAGCTGCATCTATCCACCTTAATTAAAATTGATGTTCATACTTCATTAAGAAGAAATGCAGCTCAGTGTAGCAACATCTGCTAGTACATCTAACAATGGAGTAAAACACTGGAAAGCCACTACTGCTGTTATTTCCTCAAAATAATGTAAATCCAATATTGAATTGGTTACGTAACTCAGCTATCACAAGGTTTCCTACAGTATAGAAAAGCTGCATTTTAATGCTTCATGAGGGAAGGAGAGGAGGTGTGAGGAGATGTGAGTTCTGTTTAACACTAAACTGCTTTTAATGCTGTGAAATACGTGGAAGCAAGGTTAATTGAAAACCTCAAGTAATATAAAAATAGGTTCAGCCTTTAACAAAAATACATATGGTGCATAAAGCTCCATTGAGCCCAGGTGGATAAGTGAACATTTTTAATGCACATTAGTTGGAGAAATGAACAAGTAGAAGCAGATAATAAGGATTACTAAACTGGCATATTCTGAAGGTCTGGAAGAGAGATAGAAAACCACTACCATGGAAATATTTTATAGATTATTTTTCCTTCCCACCCAGAGAGTACTGAGTCCCCCATTTCCCTTTAGTTACTGGCTATGGTTATCATTGCCCCAGGGAAAAGGGGGTGGCTTTCAGAGACAGACTTGAAGCAAGAATATCTGGTCTCACCCGTAAGAACATGACATGGGTGAGGTCCAGGATTTCCCACAGCAGCTCTTTTCTGCCTCAGCTCTCCTCCCCCCTGCAGGAGAGAAGCCCAGGACCACAGAACAGAGGGATGTGCAGGTCTGCCTCTGCCCTGCAAGGACAGCTCTCTCTCACTGGGCATACTTCCATTAGGCTGGAGTTGTCCATGATCCTCGAGAAAGTGTAGGAATCACAGTCTAAATATGCATTACAGCATGATGTGTCCCACAGCATTCTTAAAAACCATTTAATTATAAGCATATCTATCTCTCTGTCTCCATAACGAGATATATAAATATTGACTCGTTGCCACATAAAATGATTCCTGCATTTGGTTTATCTACTACAGACAGATGTGGTGAATGCCCACGTTCTCAGTCAGGTTGTCCCAGTCAGCATCTCAAGCAGCTGATACCCCAGGCCAGGCACACCTGAACCTCCTGGAAGCTGTATTCTTTTCCATTCAAATATTAGTAGTTTTTTCCAATAGGCAACTGTCCCCAGTTCTCCAAAAATCTGCCCTTTCTAACATAATGCAGCTTGGTTCACTGTGATTGCTACCCAGTCTCTGTTCCAAAAGGATGCAAACTTCACACCTTCTCACTACCAAAGGCAAGAATTTAATGTGACTCCCAGGCCAGTCAGTCAGAATGATGGAAGTACACTAAAATATCAAGGCAGAGAAACCTCTTTACAAAGCAAAATTCCTGGAAAGGTACTTTTTATCAAAAAGCACAAACTCCCAAATAATAATGACACATTCCACATTAATGAATGGCTATTACTTGCTTTTTTTTAGACATGATATGCTACAATCTATAATTTAAAATAATAGCTGATTGAAAAGCTTTTCTTTTCTCACATCTGACTTAAGATATCTTTTGCATATTATAGTGATATTATGCTTTCCTATGTTAGAGAGTAACAGACAGTAACACCACTCCCACATTTGAAGACAATGCCTTAAGCACAATAATATATTAAAGTCTGAATGCTCAGGAGGACATATGTTAAAAACAATGCTTGTATTTCATTAGCTGCAGCCCAACCAACTTAATTGCATGTGTAGAACACACTCATTTAAATGCAACTGCATGTGTGACATAGCTTTGGAAACTCTGGCTTAAATTAAAAATTTTTTGTACTTTCATTTTTCTTGCCACTGATTTACAAAGGACTATCAAACCCCTTTGATTTCATAGTTTAATAGCAGCATGTTTTGCTGTTAACAGGATCTGAAACATGTATTCAGGCAAGGATTCAGCACCTTCCAAACCCCATTTTGTGAGCTAGAATACTTCTAAACTGAAACCATTTCTCCCTCTTTCAAGGCAGTCAGCTCACAAAACCAGATGTTGACAATCACACTGAATTATAACTCAGAAGTTATTAGGTTAACAGTTAGAGAAGAAACGCCCACAATCAAACAGCGAATTTTAACTTGTTTTTATCTAGCAATTTGCTACAAAAGGGTGTACTACCAGCTACACCACTTGGTGTTGCAGACCTGTCTGTAGCTCGTACTTGAGGCAGCCTTTTGCTTTTGTAAGACATCAGCCCAAACCAGTGAAGCCACCGGAGAAGGGTGTTTGCTCCAAGAAGGATATGCCCACATCTCCATGAGCTTTCCACAGAAACGCTCAGTCCCACAGCCTCACCATAACACTCTTTGCTGTAGGCCCCATTTTTTCTCCAAATCTATCCTTCCAAAAGTGGCTCTAGACATGAAGACTCGTGTTTTTGGCACAAAGACACATTGGTGTGAATATGAGTTTAAGACATCACTTTCATTCTTAATAAAATTAAAACTCTAGAGCTTGAAAGTGAAACAGTATGTCAACAAACACTTATTTTTCATCTTACATCTGCATATACAGTTACTTCAAAGGCATATTTAGGTACTTTGTCCATTTCAGAAGATTCCCTTTGAAAATGCACTTGAATGAAAGTTACTCTTTCTACAGAGATTTGGCTAAACATTTTTGTTACAGCAATTTGTTTAGCATGGTAATGCAGTCAGAGTCCCGGGAGGCTCATCCTTCACAAGACGCCTGCCTGCAGTTCCACCTGCAAAGGTGTATTATGGCAGTCTTCACAGATAACAAAGTACAGAAACTCTAATGCATAAAGCAGCACAATCACCTGTCAGAGGCTGTCTAAAAAATCCACCAAAAAACCCAACCAAAAATCCTCCCCACCCCAATTTTCAACAGAAATATTCATGCTATGACAGTGCTTCATTTCAGGAACCAGTGGGCATAAGCTGTATTGCTCATTCACTTACAACAAATAGTGAGGAGATTCCATGAGCAATTTCTATTTCCTGGACAAAGCAAAGAGCATTACTGCTTTTCAGAGGAAAGGTGAAACAGCAGTGATCAAGCTGTGAACTGAATATATATAAAGACTATCAAGTGATTTACTATTCTTACTGCAGCCAGCTAGCAACAAAGTCAATCTCTTTTGCTGAGGCAGTGATTAGTGAGTGCAGTTGACCTGTGATACCCACTGCTTCTAATCCAATGGTTTGCACATTATGGTAAAGGCTGAACCTACAGAACAATATCTTTATTCCTTTTGAAACCCTTCCAGTTTTTTTCAAAGATCTTATTTTTACAAAGTGCTTAAGTAAAGGACTATCTATAATTAAATAATAACTGAAAATAATTACCAGCAAAATCATAAAATGGGTCACTTTTGCATGTGTTTACATATAGATGGCACTGATAAAGAACCATGAGTCTAAATTAGAGTCTTGCGGAAGTGGACTTGTAAACAGATTTTATTCTTTTTTATTTTCTAGTATCCTTGAGATAATTTGGATATTAGACACCTAGTCTTTTTAATAGCCAGAAATTTATTTCCATTTTGTAGCTATCACATGAAGCTCTTTTAATGCTCTTTTTACAACAGTTCAGCTCTTCTGCTGAGAGATAACTGACAGCTTTTAGAGCAAGTGGGAATCTACAGGCTTCACGTTTACTATGACATCAGTTCAGTTCTGGGGCTGATTATCATCATTATGTTACACCTTGTAGTGTCCCATATGTGACAGGTGCCTTCTGAGCACCATTAAAGGTATCATCCCTTAAATTAACTGTGTCAGGAACAGATAAAAAAAAGCAACAGATAGATGCTGGAAAGGCAGGAGGAAAAGAGACACATGCCATGGTCAGATTAGCAGTGGATATTTCCCCCAGTAAGAAAACTTTAATGGTAGCAATGTTGCATTTTTATATGTATAGTTTCTAGAATATTTTTCTCCATGTACAAATATGAAGATTTATTTACATTGCCACATAAAATCACAACAGGCTTGGAGTAAGAATCAAGTGTCTTTAGTAATCCCTTTATGAAAATAAACCATTGGAGGAGTCTGGGATATCTCAAAATTTCCTGGTCACAGGACACCTTGGCTCTCCACCATTTTTGCAGATGGATGAAGGCACTGCAGTGTGATTCAAACTCCTTCAGGAGAAGCTCATACTAAAAACAAGGGCCCAAAACTCAAGTATACAAGGTTAACCTGTCATCCTAATCATCTCAGTATGAAGATGCTACACTGAAATCATTAATAAAATTTTCAGTCTCTTAAATCTTTATTCACAGCAGGCAGTCAAATATAAGTTTTAGTTCAACAATTTCAAACATGTTTGTACATTGTTGTGGCTTCAAGAGTGCTGAAAGCTATTTACTTATGTAAATCTTGAGATTTGCTACACAAAGAAACAGATGCATATGACATTTGCAAGGCAGAGAAAATGAAGTGTCACATGTTGGCCAGGGAAACAAAGCTTGGGGGAAAAAAAAAGTGTGCCATATTTCAACCTGCCCTCATCCCTGAAGGGCTGAAGGACAAACTGGAAAGGAAATCTTGGCAGCTACAGCAAATGACAAAGTGAGAGCAGCAGTATGGTTTTGAACAAACCACACAACTGTATTTGTCATCAGAGTGCTTTCTGCACAGGGGCAGTCTCACGTGTGTTTAAAGAATTAGAGGGTTTTTTCCCCTTAAAGATGAGGAATCAATAAATTGTTAAGAAACCCTAACTCATCCAAAATCACAAAAGAGAACCAGAGAAATGTTTTGAGGACTGGAGAGAAGGTCTTCAGGCATTCAATATTCCAAGAGCTGTATCTGTCAACTACATGCAAAAGAATTGGTGACCATAACTGAGAAAATACGTGTTACAGAGGTTCTTTAATACCAGGAAGAAAGGGATAATAAGATCTAGCTGCTAGAAGCTGAAACAAAGCAAATTAGAGTTACAAATACAGCTCCCTTTTTCCTAAATTAACCATTAGAAACTGTAAGGAGGAGCAGTGCATTCACTAGTAAATTGGATTGGGTATGGCTTAGCAACTTGTTTCAGTTAAAGAAACCTATTAAAACTCGTGTTGCTGCAGCCAGGTGGAATGCCATGATTTATGATATACAAGGAGATCGGATCTAGCCTTTAATGAAAC
Source organism: Daphoenositta chrysoptera (assembly GCA_013397915.1). NCBI lineage: Eukaryota > Metazoa > Chordata > Aves > Passeriformes > Daphoenositta > Daphoenositta chrysoptera. The sequence goes on along the minus strand of VZRO01002119.1, from coordinate 1,916,205 downwards.
TGGTACAAGCTGCAGGCTGTGGGTGCCGTGGGTCTCAGGGTTTTGCCTTTCCTACATGACAAGTGCCCGTGAACCTGCTAATGCTGCAAGTGGTATTGCCTGGTACATTTTCCACATACATTTAATAAAAACATCTGTGCAGGAAACGCTTCCCAAAGGACATACTCAGAACTTGTTTCAGGGGGCATAAGCTCTTACTCAGGCTTTGACCATTAATATATACGATTCCATTATCCTTTCTCATTAAGTAGTACTAGAAGCTCTCTTTGCTAATGCAAATAATACATGGCAGATGGGACAGCCCTATCAGGTCCTTTTGGGAGGAGAGAAGCTCTTTGCTGATTAGTTTAAGTATCCTTTGAGGGACATTAGTAATCTAATTCTACCATTTTAAACAGAGGAACAGGAAAAGGCTTGCATAACCGAAATAAAGGTATTTCTAGCATCTAGTAAGTTCTAAAACCATGTCTCTTACTGCTCCACTTCTTTGAAAACTGACATTATTTTAAAAGAGTATCATGTTCAAATGAAGGTCATAGTATTTTCTGCCCAATAATTTCCCTAAGATATGTAAAGACATACTTAATCCATCAGCTTTTTTATATGATTCGAAGTTCTATACTGAAAATTTTAATCAAGTTTATCTCTCAAGAAAACAAATTAAGACATTTGAGATGCTTGTGTGAATGGTACACATAAGTATTTCTACAAGATTTTTCTCTAATCCTTACAATTTTTCCATGCAAATCAACAGGAAGCACAGGCAGACTAGGCATTCACCCCTTACATGGATGAAAATTAATATTTAATATCTACAACACTGAAGTTTTAATACTGATGTGAAATTGGGGCCTAATTGAGGAAGATCTTCTGATCTAACTGGCTGTCCTATCCCCTGGGAGCTGTTAGAAGCCTTTAAGCGACAACATTGTAATAATCTTCAACATATTTATTAATTAGCTATGGGGTTATGTTACTGAGTCATCAGGAAGTTGTATTTCATGTAAATAGCAGCACTATTAACTATTTTCTAATGCAATAGCCATGCCCATAGGTTGCTGTTTTCATTCCTCCATTTCTAACCATGTTGCTTCCCTAAAAAAACAATGTGGTCTGAAAATAATCAAAGAAGTTTGGCATCATCTGTGAAGTTGTTATTCCTCCAGGAACAACATAAGTTCAGCTCTGTCAAGAAAGGTCTCAAATTCCACTTGGGCATTGCAAAAGAGTGAATTTCATCCTTGTGATTAAAGTCACCTCTGTGTTTCTGCAACGGGGTATTGCACTGGAGGGTGACAAATGCACTCAGTTGGGCCAAGAAGGGAAGAGGGCTGGAGGAAGCCATCATCACATCTCACAAACCTCCCTCAACACGAACTCACAAAGATATGTTGTTAGGGCACATAAGTGTGGCTCGTCAGATGCAAAAGCTTTTTCTTTTATCTCTGGGAGCCCCTGACTCCATTTCAAACCACCAGACAAAGGCGAGCTCTGCCTTTAGCACTTGTCTGACAGTGCTGTTTCCACACACTCCGTGCTCCGACCTCTCACAGAGCAGCCCCAGATCCAACCGCAGCCATTCCCCACGGCTGCAGCCACGGGGACAGATCCCCGCTCCGTGCACACCACACCTGCTCCAGCCCGGCGCCTCCTCCCCGCTCCCTCATCCCAGGGCTGCTCTGCAGCACAAGGGCTTCCCAGCTGCACTCCTTTTCCTCTTGTGTTACTCTGAACGAAGTCACAAACCCCAAACACTGTGCTGTGAGCAGAAACCACGGATGTCTTTTGATGTAACATCACAACATCTTAGAGCCCTGTGTCAAGGTAGTTGTGGTGGGTGACCCCAGATGGCCACCAGTCACCCAATGCCACTCCCTCACTCCCCTCCTCAACAGGGAAGGCAGGGGAATGAGACTGAAAAGCTCATGGTATGAGATGAAGCCCGGGGGATCATTCACCAATTGCCATCAAAGGCACAACAGGCTCAACATGGGGAAAATTAATTTATTGCTAATTAGAAGTGTTTGACGGTGAGAAACAAAGACTAAAATACCTTTCTCACACCTGTTCTCTGTTGGGGGCTGTCAGGGCTGTTCCTCACACTTTCTCCCTCACACCCACCACCTGTGGGGCTCTGCTTGCTCTTACAGACGTTCCAGAGGCTCCAGCAGCTTCTTTTAGGGGCTCGGCCATGTCCCATGGCAGGAGCTGGCCGGGACAGACCTGCACTCCCCTCATGGAGATCCCTGCACTCCCCTCACGGCTTCCCGCACTCCCCTCATGGAGATCCCTGCACTC